>JABUQX010133827.1:0-21552 GCA_015478945.1 Trachelipus rathkii
AGAAATGTCACTTCATTATTGATATATTAAAATTATATAATAACATTATCTAATAATAAATATAACAATATTTTTTTATTTGGATAAAAAAAAAAAATGATTTATAAAAAAAAATTGGAGTAATAGAGCCCAAATTAATATATTTTATCCTAGAGTTTTTATAACACAATAGATATAATAATATTATTACGAAATTTGATTATATTCAATAAACCGAATTCGTATAGTGAAAAATAGGAAATGATATAAATAATAATTGTTATAATAATATTTTTTAAATATAGTGTAATTATATTAATTATTTAATGTAAATATTTTCCGAAATTTCACTTATTTCAAAAATATTATTAACTATTAGAATTAAATATATATATATTATATATATATATATATATATATATTAAATATATAATATATATATATATATATATATATATATATTATATTATTATTAATATATATATTTATATAATATATAATTAATAATTAATATATTATATATAATATAATATATATTATTATTATATATATATATAATTATATATTAATAATTAATAAGAGTAATAGATGAGCGAGAGAGAGAGAGAGAAGTAAGTAAGAATAGAAAGGAGATGAGATGAGAAGGTATGTTAGAGTATATGATGGAGAAAGTAACATAGAAGAATATTGATATAAATAAAATGATAAGGAATGAACACATGTGTAAGTATTAGAATAATTGCGTAATATTTTGTGAGAGCACGTAAACTTATTATTCAACCGCTGAGAGCAGAAGGGGTTATGTGAGTAAAAGCGTACTATTGGCACCTGACCTCATAATCACCTATCCCCTTCAGTGCCGCCCCACATCTCCATCGGCTCCATACATCGCTCACTTCACGTAGGTCTTGCGGGTTAAACGAGCCCTACACCTATGTATAGGGGCTCAGTGTTTGCTTCGCGCTCTCATAATCCTCCGTCCTCCTAACCCAGCGAGCGCGCTCCTTAGGCGCAGATACAGAACCACGAAATCAGTTCACTGGAGTTCCTCGACGCCCCTTCCAGTCCTCTCCTTTCCTACAACCCCCTCCAACGGCTCACCATAGACTCTCCTAACCAACTCTCTGGTTTGCCTTCCAATTCTCACTAGATGCCATACCGATCTTAAAACATTCCTTCCCGCTCTTCCCACCCAACTCCATTCCTCCAATCACATCTCTCCTCACCACCCTATTCCTAATCCTCTCCCTTCTGTTAACCCCACAAACCGCCAACCCCTTCATCTCAAAAACTTCCAACTTCTTCCTGGGCCTGGCATTAACCCCCACGTGTCACACCCATACAACACCGCTGGTACACAAATTTTTTCAAAAATACTTATCTTAACTTTCTGTGATAAATCCCCCCCTTCCATAATTCTCTCAGACCCCTCAAAGCTCTCATTCCTTCTCCTACTCTATGTTCTATCTCCTCCTTCATCCCTCCCCCCTTACCCAAATCCATCCCTAAAAATCTAAAAATCTTTACTTCTTCCAATACTACACCCCCTACTCTAACCTCTACCCCCTCCCCTCCTCTGTTTCCTCTCCTCCTAAAACACTAACACTTTACTCTAACCTGGATTTTTAAGCCCCTTTTTGTCCACACATTCTCTTAAACTCCCTCACCAAATACCTCAGCCCTTCCGCGTTCTTTGCCACTAGGGCAGTATCGTCCGCAAACAGGATCATGTTCACTTCCCTTCTACCATTCCCATTTTCATCAATTCCACCCCCTCCCCTCCCTCACCATTCCTCTGGAAACACTCTCCATAAACAAATTGATTAGCCACGGCGACATTACACACCCCTGCCTCAAACCTCTCACCACCTCTCCAAACATCTCACTCTCCCCACCTAACACTCTCACAACATTCTACTATTCTATAAAGGCCCATTACCTAATTTACCCCCCACTCCTTTTTCCTCCAACACCCTCCACAATTCACCCCTCTTCGCTCTATCATATGCTTTCTCTAGATCTAAAAAACACCATACACTTTCCCTTCCTCTCTATATTTTTCTCTCCACAAGCATCTTTAGGGTAAACACTTGGTCCACACACCCTCTCCCTCCCTAAATCCTCTTGTTCTTCCCCATCTCCCTCCGTTAAAACCTCATCACTCTCTCAATCAGTAAATTCTCCCATACACTTTCCCCTACCACACTTAAAAGACATAAACCTCTATAATCCCACATTCCATCCTATCCCCTTTCCCTTATACAGGGGAACCAAACAACCATCCGCCCAATCTGTGGTACCTCACCACTCCTCCAACATATTATTATATAACCTATTACAGCCATTCTTCCACCCCTATACCTCCCTTCTGTAACATTTCCATTCTCACACAATCCAGACCCTGCGGACTTCCCTTTTTTCCTTTATTCCAAGGCCCTAATAATTTCCCCCATTTGTATTTCCATACCTCTCCCATCCCTCCCCATCCTCACCTCTGGCAAATCTCCTCCTCCCCACCCACCTTCATTCAATAATCCACTAAAATACTCTCCCCACCTCTTCCTCACCCTATCCTCTCCTCCTATCCACTCCCCATCTCCTCCTCTTCTCCCCCAACCCCTCCTTCTTCTTCCTTTTTTTATTTACTTCTTTCCAGAACATCTTGCTCTCCCCGATTCAAATTTTCCGTCACTTTTCTACAACTTCCCTTTTTGCTCTTCCATTCGCCCCTCTCCCCCACCCTCTTTGCTCCACTCTAACCCGTCTAATATCCTCCCAGCTTCCCCTCTCTCCTACTTCACCCATTTCAACATAACCTCCTTTTTCCTTTTCACCACTTCCTCACCTCCTCACTCCACCATTCGCTCCCTTTCCTCTTCTGCTTGCACCCACGCCTTTTTTACTTTTTCCAACTACCCTTCTAAGCCTCTCACATACTGCCTCTTTAATATCTCATCCAACCCCCCCACCTCCCAATCCCGTCCCCACTCACGTCTCTCCAGCTATTCCTCCTATACCTCTCCTGGAACTCCCTCCTACACACTATCTCCTCCAATTTTTCCACCTTTATCACTCTACTCTTCCTCTTTTCTCCCCTTTCCCTAACATCACCTCTCCCCCACCCTTATCCTAGCAAACCACCAAATAGTGATCCGATATCCCCTCCCCGCCCTCTTAACAACATTTTACCCCAAAAATCCAATAAATCTTATAATCTTGCCCCCCCCTCTTTTTTTTTTATTTTTCCCATTTACACACACCTAATCCAGTACCGCCCTCCCCCCCCGTTATCTCACTCTCCCATGTATACTTATGATTTTCACTTTTTTTGAACCAAGTATCCCCTATCATCTCTTTTCAACACACACAACTCTAACAGACTTCCTCCATTAACATTCCTCTCCCCTACCCAAAATGGTCCTATTATTCCTTCCAACCCCTCCCCTTCCCACTCCTGCATTTAAATCTCCCAAAGAATACAAATTTTATCATTACCCCGAAACTTTTCCCAACACTCTTCAACTCAACTCCAAACCTTTCTCTCTCCTCCTCCCTGCTCCATTCACTGGTGCATATGCGCATATAAAAACCCACATTTCCCCCCCGAATTTCAACTTTACCCACATTATCCTCGAACACCTGGCTGCACGAACCTTACCATTATCCCACACCTCTTTCCTCATAGCTATTACCCCTTTCCTCGCCCTCACTCTCTCGTTCACCCCTGATATCATAACCCTTTGTATTCCAAAGTCCATCCCCCTCTTTCCCTTCAGCTTAGTTTCTTTAAACCCCTAGCACAATCAACCTTTTTTCTTTTCAAACATTAACCCACTTCCTCCCTTCAAATCCTCGCTTTACCCCACTCACGTTCAATACATCCCAACCAATACCTCTCTCCTCCCCATCTTTTCCCTACTTCTTTATATACACTCACTCAGGCTGCACGCTTTGTGGGACTCCCCACCCTAAGCACTTCCCAACACCTAAGGCCACCACCCCGCTCACCAAATATACAACAATAACAATAACAATAAAAAGGTTAAAATGATAATATAAAAGGTTAAAACCTACACTCTATCAATTTATATTTATTCCCCACACTTTCTCTCCCCCTCCCTTCCCCCTCTTTAAAATTTACACCCGTTAAAACTTTATCTATTAAAATCTTTATTTAATTATTTAAAATTCTCTATAGTAACCCACAACATATATATTCTTCGCTTAACAACAAACCGCCACATATATACTTTAACCTAACTTTATAAATTTCTCTCTTAATTAACTACAGGACACAGAATATATAAGCAACTTAAATAATTATTTTCGTAATAGTGTCATTAATTCACAAACAATTATTCTCGTAATAGTATCATTAATTCACTAAAACAAAGTTCTCCCCTTTGAAAACACACCTCGTTTTAAACAAAGTTTCACTGAAAGGATTGGGAATAGTACGCTATGGACAGAAATGGCACGAGAAGAAAGGATTGCATAACTAGGAGCGAAGGAAAGGACGAGAGATGTATCTTATGAGCTGAGGATGTTTGTTGAATCCTGAGCAATAGTGGACCATAAACTGTAACACCACATTTAAAAAGCATGAAATACATCACAACCCGTTATAAGATCAAGGGACACTCACGAGGCAGTCTTCTGCGGTGAGAATACCCTAATGGCGTATATGAACTATTTATTCATATCTGACTGCGACGAGCTTCTACACTTTAAGGAAATTTAAAAGGTATGATATGTAAGAGAACAAGGGGAGAGGAATATTGCTCCTCCAACAAAGTAAGCTAGTGAGTTCAATCCCGAGTTATACATAATTCCCTTTAGTAAACTATTCTGCACTTTCCGTGATTGGATCTGGAGTCATACGCGTATCACACCTCAGCCACAATCTGTAGAAAGAGCTAGTGTTCGGAAATTGATGTATTTTCAGCATTTATTGTCATGAATACGGAATGATGACGATCACATAATATACTAGTGACTATAAAAAAAATTCATAGGCATGATTCGAGGAAGCAATATTATTTTAGTACGGTCCAGGTATCAGATTAAAGTTCTACATATATACTATATAATATATATATAAAAGGGCAGAAGAGTTCATACTGATCCACTAACCGAATCAATACCTTTGTTATTCCATACCTCACTTTAGCCCTAATCTAATTTAATATATATAGATATTTAAATATATAATATAATAATATATATTATATATTAATTATAATTAATTAATTATATATTAATAATATTATATATAATATATATTATAATATAATATATATATATATTATAATATAATAATATATATATAATATATATATAAATATAATATATATATATATTAATAATTATATATAATATATTAAATTAATATTACATTACATTATATATAAATATATATCTCTAGGTATATGTGGATGACTCCAAGTAAACTTTTTTAAAACACTTCAGTTAGCTATCTATCTCATCATATCTCTTACTATATAATGCTATAATAATATATATAATATATAATAATATATAATATATATATATATAATATATAATATATATAATATATATAAATTAATAATATATTAATATACATATATATATATATATATATAAATATATATATTAATATTATATATATATTTATAATATATATATTAAATATATTAATATATATATAATATATATTAATATATATATTATATATATATAAATTATATATATATTTCAAGTTTATCACTATATATAATATATTATATAATATATTAATCAAATACACATAAACACATACGTGAGTCCTAAATGCCATAATTAATCAATAGGAGGGGAATGTTTAGTAATATACACACTATTTCAGTTTATTCATCCACACAACTAGCATAAACTACGCAAGTATATACATCAAGACACTCAGGTCTATTTAAAAGTTGAAGAAGGAAGATATAAATTTAAGTAGTCAAGGAATAACATAGAAGAATGAAGTATGAATTCCACAGAACCAGAGTGGCAGGAAAGAAGGTAAACCCGGCAGCGAACATGTCTAAGTTATCACTAAAATAATCAACACAAAACACATAGTGACGCCGACACAGCAAACCTCTTATGTGCATACGATGGGCGATCGTAAAGTGTGGTAACCGATGATAAGTTCCCTATCGAGCACTATCTGAGCTCGCTGACATCCCTATAGAAAAGAGTTAAAGCTCCAACATACGCGAAGCAAAGATAAAGGGTCAAGAGAACTTGAAAGTGCAGGAACAAGTTTATAAGCCTTTTGACCTTTGACTCGACCATCATATCCAGAAGCCGGTAAACCAGAAGCCTCTACCCCCCCCAGATATAGAGTAACAGATATTCGTCCTAGTATAGATGGTGACGAATGAGGCCTGTTATAGTATTGCATGAGGCAAGCTGAGAATAAGAGAAACAGAAAGATGCTCTGGGACAAGCACCTAAGAGTGCAGATAACTAACCATATTCTGTATTGAGAGACACCAGGAGCCCTACAAAAGAAACGCAGTGTGAATGTAGAAGTGTTTCCAAGATTTTTTTCTTGTTTATGATTATAGGTGCCGAAGAGAGCTGTTTATTGAGACGAGTGAGAAAACACGTATAAAGAGCCGTCGGAGAGAAAGAGGAGTATAAGGAAAGTTTAGGAGAGGTTGTCTCAGAGAAGGGAAGATTCTCGCTAGGAATTGGTTTTAAAGAATTGAATTTCACACAAGGTTGAGACAACCCAACCCGGAAATTCTATCCAGGTCAGCGAGAATAGAATCGGAAAGATTAAGACGAAGCAATTTTTATGAACTAGTGAAAATTCATAGGAGCAAGAAATGAAATGAGTATGCAGTGAAGATAGCGGAGCGAGTGCATCTGAGAACATGTATCATCGGAGTGGATACGAGAAAAATGGTTCAAGATGGTGCAGAGAGGTGAGGTGAAAAGAGAAATTCATATATATGGGAGAAGGAAGGGGTAGAAATAATTCAGAGAGTTAGCATAAGGTGAGCAACTAAGAGAACACCTGATGGTGAAAACAACTCAAGTGCTGTGGATAGAAGTAGGAAGAGAGAAGAAGAAGTCCCAGAGCAACCATATACATAGCATAACAGGCACGGAGTATATTGATCGGGATTTGCGAGAAAAAACTAGACATAAAGATGAAGACAAGAGATAGGAAGGAATAATCCCATACGAGAAGGGAAGACTTGAGTGATAGGCAGATGAGAGAGAAGGGCGGTGCACATAATAAATGACCACGATTCAAGATTAACACTAATGGAATATGGTTCAATGCACCCAGCCTGAGCAGAGCGAATGTAAAGAGAGCTGGAAGAAGAGTTTTAAGGAACGTCAAAAAGAATTTAAAATAGTCTGGCTGGAATTAATCCACAGAGGAAGAAATGTGGTTCCAGATGACAGTATTATCTCCCTTTATTTCCCCCGCACGGTAGTAGTATTCCTACACGGGGCAGAGGAAAGCTCTCTGAGAAAGAATTGCGAGTTAGAGCTAGGGGTAAATAATAGGTCCACTACGAGTCCTACTAACCGAGCTTGTCTCGATATTTTAGAGGCAGGTAAACTTGCGACAGGAAAGAAGTTGAAGTGCAGCTCCCAGATGATCTAAGAAATGAAAGTTGATAAGGGTTTCAAAAAAGATCTTAGATAATATATAATTAACAAGTGAAGAGCTATAGGGCGATAAAGTTAGAAGGAACAGAGTCGGCTATCTCTGTTTTTCTAGAGGAGTGGCTGAGAACAATAGTACAGTGGCTATCCAACATCCCATTGGAGAGGAGGAAGTACTAGTAGTTTGAGACACATAGATAATATCAGTTTGATACGATGGGTGGGGTCAGCATAATACTAATAACATAATAGGTGTAGGATGCGCGATACTTTTTATTATTGATAAGTTTATAGTAATAAAATAATATAATATTATTAAATATATAAATATATTAATATTAATTAATATATTAATAAATATAATAGTATTAAATATATAATATATTAACTATAATTAATATATTAGAAATAATATATATTATATATTATATAATAATAAGGTTCTTTTCCCTTAAAAATCGTTATTTACTTTTTTACTAAGGATTTTACCACTGGGTAGTTCGATCACACCAAGGTATACTTAATATTAAAATCAATCTAAATTCTAACATAAATGTCAGACTCTCACCTGACTAACCGATATATAGGCCATATATAACTGCTCATGCCATAATTTTATATTGAGGGTAAAAGTCGATTATTTAATTAACGGTATAATTACTTCACTATTTTGTTTCGTTTACAAATATTATGTGAGGCATATAATAATTTCATTATTATTATAATGAAATCTGCAAAAATATAAATGAAAATTTTATAAACGTTACGAAATTATGTACAAAATATGAGATATCTAGTATTCATATATAATTATTTAACTATCACGTGCTGTAACAACGAGTAGCACCAGATGATTGACATGAGTCAGCCTCTTAATATATAATATAATATATTAATATATATATAATATTAATATATATATATACTATATATATTATATACTATATATATATAATATATATTATATTATAATATATAATTATAATATATTATATTATATAAAATAATATATTATATATAATAATATATATATAATATTATTATATATATATAATATATATTATATAATAATATATTAATATATAATATATATATAATATATTATATATATATATATTATATATATAATAATATATTAATATATATTAATATATGATATATATAATATACTAATATTATATAATATATATATAATATATAATATATATATAATATATAATATTATAATATATATATATATTATAATATATACTATATAATAATTATATTAAATATATTAATATATATATATATATTATATAATTATAGTTTAATATAATTATATAATATATATTAGAATAATATAGTGCTGGTATTTAAATAAGTATATATTTATATATATTTATTATATATATATATATATATATTTATATATATATATTACTTATATATAATAATATATTAAATATTATAATAATATTATAATATATATTAAAATAATATAATTTAATTAAAATTAAATATATATATATAATATTAATTAGGTCACACGGTACACACACTTTTTAATAATATTTAAATATATTTTACCATAATTTTACAAAGATACGCATCACAACCTCCGGCAATTTTTTATGTTCCTTTTGATTCCAAAATGATAACATATAAATATAGAGTCATTTTATATATTATATACAAAATGATGGTTTAATCTACGTTTGCACCTTACAATAGCGTAAAAGTTTGAGGAACCAAATTGACGAAATCGTAACCGTGCGTACTTCCATCAAACAGTTAGTTTGACTCTTTATTAGATCGCAACTCAACTCTACATATTAATTAACTAATCTATTAAATAAGCTCTATATAGTAGAGTCGTCACCGAGCTATTATTTTATAACACATGGTTATATTGCTTATCACATTTTAAAAGTGCTTAAACGTTACAATCCGAGCACCGAATAAATTTTAATATATACTAAAATTTCTTAATAATATAATAGTATCTTTACTCTCATATAATACCTATAATTAATCATTGAGATATAGCATACTAACCATCTAAGCCTGCAAGATTACTAATCTGGTGTTATTTAATACTAAATAGCAGGAGATATAAAACTTGTCACTATTAGTATAATTCTAGTGATAACATATAGTATGAGCTTAACTTATGAATTTTAGTATCTGTAAGTCCATATTATTTTTTGAGGATAAATGCAGATATTTCACGAGAGATAATAAACCAAGTAGCGAGAATAAATTCACATCTTATTAGTCGTAGTACAAACACAGAAAGTTGTATCCTTAACACTTGAGTGCGCTTAAACTATTCAAAGAGTTAAATGCTACAGTGAGCTCAGTTCGAGTACAAACACTTAATACTAATGAAAATATGAAAAATCAATATAAATTTTTACAACGTGATAATAATAATATTTATTTGATATAAGCTTCAATTCTATTACTACTCTGGAATATCTATATGAAAATATTGAAGAGATATGAACAGATAAGTTTATTTATTATATAACTATCATCAAAATAAAAGCTATGAGAGGCGATATGAGGATGATCTATTAGGGGGGTCCCGATATGAATACTATATCAAAGGTTCAGTTATAGAAGAATAAATAGGGCATTATTTGAGATTGAATTGCTTACACATGTAAAATTATATTACATGTACATGACTATAGGCTCAATACATATAGTTAGATTTCATTAGATATTCTAAGCCAAGCTAATAATTTATCACTTATAGATATATAACATATCTAGTTGAGTACTATTATTTTTATTATATAGAATCGATCTAGTATGAAGGATTTTATAAAGTGAAATTTCAGGTCAATCCTATTAGGACCACCATTATATCTCTTAAACAAACATTATCATATACACATTAGTTCACTCTATTTGATATGAGATATACCCACAGAGATGCGCATATATCCTGTTATATATACAGAGGATATAAAAAGAGATCACCTTAGTTATGATCAGGATAATGTTTTAATTAATACTTTCCAAAACTATATAAATAGGATGTAATCTATCTTACTGAAATCTGAGAGTGATGCACCATAAACATATCTTAGTACAGTAAGATAATATGCATACAGTTTAATATTTATTAATCTCAGTGAGTAAGCATGCTATTTTTTGCATTAATCATGCTTTACTTAACTTTTCTATTGCCTTGCATGTTTCGCACTCTACTCAAATCTGTGGGAAATAAAGGAAGGATAAAGGAAAAAAAATGAAGAATGAATATATGTGCGTTCTTAAATTTTTGTAAATTTAAAAAAAAAAATTTCGTTAAAAAAATAAAAATATTTTTGTTTAAGTATATTGAATCGCCAGTATAGTTCCTGTACGAAACGCTCAACTCCTTGATGGACTTCTTTACATTAACTGATCCTGTGTTCCTATAAATGTTCTTCAGAATTTCGTTGAATATTTTAAGGTACATAAATAAATTTTTCGAAATATCCGGCAAAATATTTTGATTTCTAAACCTTCTTTACGGTAATAAATGGGCGCAGTTCATCTTTTTTATCAATCAATAATGGTGTTACTTGTAAGGTTGTGTTATATCCTCTATATTTTTTCTTTTAATTTTCATTAATGACTACCTACCTGTCGCTTCATTATCTATCCCCTCCTGTTGATAACTTCACCCTTCAATACTCTTTTCAATTCGAAATAACAACATAGTAGGCTAGAAAAAACTTTCGATCAGGGATATCTCCATATAGAACAAAAATATCTAAAATCAGTGGTTACATTCAATACAGTATATACATTGGATCGAGAGAAGGGAGTGACGATGGCAAAGCGGACATATAATAACAATGTGAAAAATTTTTATGACCAATTCTTAGTCAAGTAAGGTTTACCTTCTGTTGTTGGTGGCTAAGATGGCATGTAAAATATCAACTTTATACTAGGGATTTCACCATACGAAATTTGGCTCCTCCGACATCTTTCTTTCATAGCCTTCCCGGCATGAATGAAAACCCCTCTAAAGGAAGGAGTAGCAATCAAAACCATGGGTGAATCCCATTGGATTTTTTTTTCGGAGCAAAGTTGTACAGGATTTATAATAATAATTGCAATTTTTTTTGTGTTCATGTACAGAACCCACCACGTCCCACAGAGAAGCGGCCACACTGAGTTGAATAATCAACTCCATGGGTAAGTTCTGGCTCATACATATCTTAAATGTCAAAGAAATTTTGGGTGGCGAAATGAATATTTAGTCAAAAATAAATAAAAAGCTAAATAAAAAGATCTTACATTATAAATAGTCCTAATATTACATTAAATCATGTTATTGAGACCATTCAACTCTTGTAGATAAGAGAGCATAGTTACTGTTAAAGTGGGAGGATTCAAATAAGATATAGGATAACCATTTAGAAGGTGTTATGGACCATAAAGTAGGAAAATGACGACGGCGAATGGGTTCCAATTGGGGACAATCAATGAATATATGGTCAACAGATTACGGGGTAAGGCGACGGCAAAACTTACAAATGACAAATGAAAAGAGGGTCCAGTGCCATGTGGCTGCGAGTGATATTGGTGTGGCCAAAACGGAGGAGTGCAAGTATCACCTGATCGTGGAAGCTTTCGCAGGTGAGAGGATGACAACTCACCAAAGTTCGGCTTTATATTTCTAAGTTTCGCTGATCACTCGTCCAGCACTCCTGCCAATAAGACCGGAAGCCTTGTCGAAGAGTAGGATACTAATCAGTTGATAGGCGGCGACTTTGTCGAATGGCATCCGGGAGGTCCTGGACCATTGTGGACTCTCTGGCGACGACATTATTGCCAGTTATCCTACGTGAGAGCCGGGTCCACAAATATGAATTCGTCTCCTTAGGTAGTGGAACGCGAAGAGAATTGGTTGTACAGCGGATATTTGTGTTTTTAGATAAGTCGGGAACTTTAAGCGCGTGGAGGGCCTGAGCGAATCTAATACTTTCATAAGATAGTCTTGGTTAAGGTATAGAATTTGAGGAAAGGGCAATCATTGACCGCATTAATTTGCCTAAAATTGGAAGCTGAGGGAGGGAGGGTATGGAGGGTTGCTGTCAAGAAAGAGCGCAGAAAGCAACCAATTGTTCCTGTTTAAGAGCGTCAGTTAAACCTCGAACGTAAATCACCGTGGAACTGCGGAAGAGACAGGAATCATGACTTTAACAAAGCAAACGGGGTGTAGATTTGAAGAGAGAGTCAGAACAAAACAAAATGTGGAAGCAGGGAATAGCCAGAGGTTATAGCCTTCGCATCATAAAAAAATACACTTGATCTATACAGTAATGTTTGAAGAGTTAAGGATGTTATAAACCGTGTGCAAATGCCAGTAAGGAAGATTCTGAGATATCATCTTTGCAGTGTTTAGATGCGATGCTATTTAGGCATTGAACAGCTAAGTAACCAGTGCAATGATGTATTCTCTTGGAAAGAGAGAGTGGCATCACGTCGGATTCAAATATAATAATAATATAATAATATATAATAATAATAATAATAATAATAATAATAATAATAATATTAATAATAAAAATAATATAATAATATAATATAATAATAATAATAATAAATAATAATAATAATAAATAATATAATAATAATATAATCATAATATTAATAATAATAATACTAATATATAATAATAAATAATCAATAATAAATATAATAATATATACTAATATAATAATAATATAATAATAAATAATAATAACTTAATAATACTAATAATAATAATACCATAATATAATAATATAATATTGTTTTTTTTTGAGTCATTGGTACAGGACCCAACGGTCACAAAGCGGCCCAGCTGGGTTGAAAAATCACACATGGGCGGTCCTGGATCTTACAATATTTCAAACGGTCAAAAAAAAGATTTATTTTAATAAAAATTAACACATCCAGCTCATTAAATAAACAAAAACTAAACAAAAGTGTATCCTTGCAGTATTATAATATTACATAACTAAATCAAATATTATGGAGAATATTCTTCTTGTAGACAAAGAATAGAGTTACTACTAAAGTGGGAGATTCGGATAAGATATGGGATATCTTTTGGGCAGGTGTTATGGATGCGTAAGTTTAGGAAATACGGGCGGGCGAAATAGAGTCAGCGGACAATCAATGAAGATATGACGAACAGATTGCGGGGCATGACTTCGACAAAATTTGCAAATGGGGGGGGGTTTCCGTTAACTATGTGACTGGTGAGTGATATTAGTATGGCCAATACGGGGCGTGCAGTAATCACTTCGTGTAAAGCGTTTTCGCGTCGGGTGGGGAGGTGACACTCCCGACTGATCGGCTTTTATATTTCTAAGTTTTCGTTCCTCTCTGACTCAATTCGTCCGCGCTTCATTGCATAGATGAAAACCTTTCAGAGAGCAGGATAGTAATCGTTTGATGGGAGGTAGCCTTGTGAATGGCATTTCGGGGAGTTACCCTGGAACCTCGAATTGAGGAGGCGGCCATTTTGGCCCCTTTATCAGCGATTTTATTTCCAGTTACCCATACATGAGAAGGGGTCCGGGGGGGTTCCCCCCCACCCCAAAAAACCCCAAATTAAAATAAATTTGTTTTCTTGTTTTCTTGGAAACAAAGAAATTGCTAGACGCAGATACCATTGTTTTTTAGAATAGTGCTTTTTTAAGCCCTTGTAGCTGCGCTGAGCGAATCTGGAATAATTAACATTAAGATTGATATTGGTTAAGGATCACAGATTCGAGAAGCGCTCATTCTAGCCATTAATTTTCTGGTGACATTGAAGCATGAGGGGGGGAAGGGTATGGAAAAGGTTGCGATCAGGAAAGACAGCAGGATGCGCCAACACTGTTCCTAGGGTTTTTAGAGCCATACCGCTCGATACTGGGGTGAACTCATCATGAACTGTGGAATGAGAAAAGAATGATCCTTTAACCAGAGCAACGGAGTGGTTGAATTTGGAGAGAGAGGTCAGAGCCAAGCAAAATGGTGGGAGCGGGGAACAACCAAGTTGTGTATCCTTCATCGTATTGAGAAACGGCAGCACCTTCTTTGTAAAGGGATTTAAGGAAATTTATGATGTGATGTTTATGAACCGTGTTTCGCCAAATGGCAGTATTAATGATCCTGAGAAAAACCTCGCGCAGAATCGGTGTCAGGGCAGACGGTATTGGGGTTTGGAAACGAAGATAACCCTTGTACCCATGATGTATTCTCTTCGAAGAGAGAAGTGGCATCACATTGGCTTCAACTTTAAGGCTTAGGAGGGACGATTAGAAGGCTCCAGTGGAGATACGGATCGCTCGTTTTGTATGGGATCCAAACAGGTTGCAGTAGAGTAGGGGAGGCCCTGACCATATACACAAACAGTCCATATTCAGCTTCGATGGCACTAGGGCGTTAATATAGACGGTAAAAGGGATTGCGATCCCACCCCAAGATTTTGAGGCGAGATGACATAACAAGTCAAGAGCGCGATGACAAGTTGTTTTTAAGGTCATTTTATATGCGGTGCATATGTTAGTGGTCCATCTAGGATGAGCCTAGAAATTTGACCTGTGAAGTAACAGAATAGGCGAACCATATAACGGTTAGGTCGCTGGAAGAGGTGGGCACTTTCTCGATTTCCTCTTTTTCTTGAAAAGCACTGCTGAGGTTTTGGTGGGAGAAAAAATGGAAGCCAATGGAGTACCCCATTGTGAAATATTTCAATAGCTAGTTGAAGTTGCCGTTCGGAAAAGGCATCTTGGCACCGGCTATATACTAACACAACGTCATCAACATAGAGAGAAAAATTGACCCGGTCGCTGGATAGAGTACAATGTATAATCAAGAGCAAATAAGTAGTACACTTATGAACACTACCTGCGGAACGCCTTCATCAGAGTAAAGTGGCGTGACAGAATAGAAGAGCACCGGACTTGGATGGATATTTGTTTGACAAAAGACATTTATTGAAAAGAGGGGTTGTCCGAGAAAGCCGAGCGAATGGAGTTTAAGGAGAAATCCCATTCTTCATGTTGTATCATAAGCTTTCTCAAGGTCAAAGAAGACCCAAAGAACCATCACCAGTTGAGAAGGTTCCCGGATGTCATGGTCTAGTTAACAAGGGATCCGCGGTCAACGATTTTTGCGGAAACCCCAACTGGAGTTTGAAAAGGCTTGGCGACTCTTCAGAACAGGAGAAAGCGGCCTGAAACCATCTTCTCCAAATACTTACAGTATCGGCAGGTCGTGATAATTGTATTGGTTTATCACACCCAGCTTACCCGGAGTCTTTCCAGGCTTATTGGGCATAGGAATTCACAAGCTGTAGTCCAAATTAGATGAAAAGAGTTGTCCAGTTCTGTTATAATAGATAGCAAAAATGAACTGATGCCGAGGGATTATAATGACGGAGCACATGTATTACGAATGCATGTCTGGCCAAGAGCACCGTCTTTGCTACTCGCCAATGGTGCGTTTTGATACTCTGCAAGTGTAAAAGACGGTTGTAGGTATGATCTTCCCTTGTTCGATGTTTGAAAGTCTGGGCAGTGCTGGTGTCAGTTCTCAAGTTTTTGAAAGGCTTCAGTGTAGCGGAATGAACTCGAATGGTTAGCAAAGGCTATAACCTAAGCATCCGCTACCACGCAGGAGCGGATCGTTAGCTATATCAGGCCATAACGGAGGACTGTGGGTTGAGGGCTGTTGAGAGGCAAGATATTTTTCTGTGTAACTTTTCCACACTAAGGAAGGGGAGTTTGTGGAGTTAACAGTCAGATATGTAAGTTGAAAATACTTGTTTACCGTTTGACATTAATTGCCGAGATCTCGGCGTGTCGGCTGCGCTTTATAAATAATCAGTTTGGGGTGGTACGGGTCTGTTTTTAATTGCTGTAGACGTTTCCTCTCTCTCGGTTGGCTTTGTGGCACTCTTGGGAGCACCAAGGGGTTGCCGACCGCTCCTGAGGGAGACTGCGGGATGCAAGCTTCCGCTGCAGAGATACTACTTTCTGGAAGAAGCAAAACGCATCATCAACGGAGATCGTTTATTGAAAGGAGAAAGAGGGATGTTTGGCCTGATAAAAAGGAGCCACTCCGCTCGATCATAACGCAGCTAGAGTTGGGTTTTTGCATTGGGCTTGGACCAAGCGCTCATTAAATGCTATTGGGTAATGATCGTGCCGAAATAAATAATCAAGGCTGGACCAGCTAAAGCTGCCATAAGGGAATGGGAAAAGGAAATATCAAGGAAGAAAAGTGTGTGTATCTAAAACGTCATAGGTTGGGAGTCCTGTGTTAGGCATCCCAGGGAAAAGGGGGTGTTAGGAGATCTATTAAGATTTTGGACTTAGATGAAGTGACAGAGGTCACCCCATAAGGGATGGCGGAGGTTGAAGTCACTAGTATAACAACCGGAGGGGAGCTGTTTGGAAAGATCTGCTAAGTCGACCTTAGTAAATTCCAGGGCTAAGTAGATTGAGCATATAGTAATGTCGATGGACAAGTGGATTATTGCCGCTACTGCATGAAGTCTGGGGTTTGGAGAGGGACTGGGAATAGGGGATAGAATTTGTGAATGAGTATTCCTGCCCTCCCCTATCATTGGTCACTCTTTCTATAGAAATTTACGGCATTTATATTCAGATGGTTGAAAAGAAGTCAGATGACAAAGGTCGAAGTTCTGCAACATATATCATTTGGTGTGCATATGTTTTATTAGTTGAAGCAAGTTCTTTCGAAATTAGAGTAATAGCCACGACAATTTTCCTTGAAGGAACAGTATCATGGTGATTATGTATATCTATGATGTGGTCTTTAGAGACAATTGTATCTATGTGACTGGGGGGTAATTTTGGAGGTGGGTTCAGATTGAGAGGAAGAGATTGAAGACGTAGGCTCGCGAGAAGGGGGAAAAAACCGTTGGGGGGAGAGGGGTAGTCCATCACAGAGTTTTGTTAGGTTTGTTATGAAATCTTTTTTAAGGGAGGAGTTTTCAGATTATTTGGTGAAGAGCTTCACATGGATTTGCGAAATCGCAAGTTGAATTCATACAAGATCCAGCCTTGTTTGGTGGGTTTTGCTGATTATAAGAGCATTCGTTATGCTCATATTTATTAATGAGAGCAGTATCAGAACCGTTGGCAAGCAGCATTCAGAAATGTGGGAGGGGAATAGAGTTGTTTCCATGGAATGGGGAAGGGAAGGTGGTATCGCGAAAGCGGTATTGTTTTTTTGGAGAATGTATTGCGGGTTAACGAACATCGATTTCCATATGGGATTCTGATTGGAATCTGAATTTCTGGAGAATTTTTCCAGTTCTTTCATCATGCGGGTGATTTTGGGAAATCTGGGTAGTTTGTTGGAGAATGGAGCTCTGGGTCATCTTCATGCTTCCATCACGACCCAGCAAGTTTGAGCCGGTTAGCGACGTTTACGTTGAACAGATTTCCATTCACCTTTCTTGGAATGCAGGAAGCATTAGAAAGAGAATGGGTTATCGCATCCGAGCTCCTTTTGGGAGCTGTTATCCAATTCTCTTTAGGGTCCTACGAATCCTTAGAGAGGCGCCGATAAGCCGGAACTCCGGGAGAACAGAGTTTATAGGAAGAATCAGCAGGAACTAAAACTGTCTTGTAGACTATTAGATGATTGGTTGGTGAATTGTTCATTAGTTGGAATTGTTTGGGTACAGTCTATTTAAAGCCCTTTGCATTTGTCAGAAGTGACTTCATGCGAGGATCTCTTCTGATTGCATTTTTACATTCTGGGGTTACTGTGTTTTGTTTAGAATTCCGTTGCTCTATATTTTAACGAATAATCTTTAACTTGGCGACTGTTCTTTCTCTGTGTGTTTTAAAACATTTTACCAGGGGGTTTTTTCAGTATAGTGGGGAGGCGACTTCAGGGACAAAGAGACTGTCTCTTGGCATAAGTTTTGGTGACCCAATTGGTAGAGTATGGGACAGTGTGTCTTGGTAGGAATGTTTTCCAATTTTGTATTGGATGAGCTTGAGTTTAGTTTCATTGGTAGCTTGTTGAGGAAGTTAATGCTCAGGATAGGCCTGTTGGTGGATTTTGAACGGGAGATTTATCAAGGGCTGCTTTTGTGCTCTTTGAGAAGTTGGTAGTGTGGGCAGTAAGGTAGAACTGGTTGCAGTATGCTGGGTTTTCAACGGAATTTAAGAGAGTAGATCTATAAGGATAGGGTTGTGTTGGCGCCGCAGTGGCGGCGTGGGGGTAGCTGTTATTGTGGCGTAAGATTGATTTTGATTTTTCTTCTGATATTTTTCATTGAGCTGGCGTATGCACTCTCTCTGCTCAATTTTGTATGTCTAGCTCATAAAACTCCCTGTTTCAAAACAGGTAAAGACGGCATTTGAAGAGGAAGCAAAATGTGGGGTCTTATTGGCAGTTTCCTGCAGTTTAGGGTATTTCACATGGAGTGTGAAATATTCTCCGCAGATTGGGGCACTATGTTCCTGTCCCTACGGTGTGTGCGGGGATGACTCAAACCGTTGACATTTGAAGCAACGTCCGGGGTTGGGGGATAACGTGCGAACACTGTAACTTGTGAACCTATTTTGACCTTGTAGGTGATAAGGGGTGTTAAAGGTACAGTAGTAACGCGTGTGGTTTGGTTTTGTCAGGAGTTTTCCCGGCGAGGGGGAATCTATAAATGTTTCTCGAAGGAATCTTTTCTGGTTGGAGTTCTTTCCAAAACGACAGCTGTGATTTTCGTCTCTCTGAAACTAGGACAATATAGTGCTTTAAGATGTGTTTCTCTATGTATCAGGAGTAGAACTAAAGGAAAATCTCCAAAGAGACGTTAAGGATGACAGATGGAACTTTGATTTCGGTTAGCAGCTTTTTAGAGAATGGACCCATTCCTCATCATGTGATTGTAGAGGTCTTCAACTCCTAAGGGCTTTTTTCGAGTGTGCGTCTACTGCAGAGGAAGTTTGTCGCTCAGTAAGCAGTTTTTATGAAGGTAGCGGATCGCAAGTGATGTCAATACAGGGATGACTGTTGCCTGTACATTCTGTGAGGAGGGTGAGCATATGGAATGTCAAAAGAATGAGTAAGATCTTTTACGGAGGGGGCAACCTTTGGCGGGGATTGCCCGCACCGTTGGGGCACCTGAGGTGTTCGGGGTTTGCTGGTCGACGATTCGATGAAATTTTGCGAAGGAACCCTCAGGTGTAGAAGAAGAAAGCAAATCATAGGTACTAGGTAGAAGTAGTAGGGACCGTGGTAGGGGCAGGCTGGGTACCTGGTAGATGGTGTTGTTGTTGTTGGTTGTTTGTTGTTGTTCACTCACCTTGTTTCTCCAATGTTTTTGTCAAGATTTTCATATGCGATTTAACAACAAACTTCGTCTCCATGGCTGAACAGCATAGCAATAATGCAAATGAGATATAAAAGTAAAATAACAGGATGGGCTGGAAAGGCGTATATTTCATTAAGGAAGGGTAATCTCTCTCCCAGCAGGTTCACAATTCGGACCCACACATGGCCACCGGACCCGTAGGTGGGCTGTGGATGTGCCTCGGGAGATCCTCCGCAGAATCACTGCGCTACGCGGTGATCACCCCCAGGTTTAACTACAGGGCACATAGTCTGGTGTGGGTCACGCAAAGTATGAAGATTATAGCTACCAAAGTGCAGACCAGCCTCCACTGGTGGTTAGCCAGGGCTCAGGTTCCCCTACAAATGGCGGCCCGGTCAGAGGTGAGCGTAAATGAACGGGTTTTTTAACTGTACCCTCATCCCGCTGGGGAGGAGTGTGGGGTGACTGAAACCATGCACGGAAGAGGTCACCCGGGTAAGGCCATGGGGCTCTAGTGTATGGGAAAAGGAAGGGCACATTATAGGCATATTAATTGAAGTGAACTTATGGGTGGGAATCAAAAGGGCGTTTTTCGCTTCTAGGACACTAGAGGAGTACCTCCGCCAACAGTATACCAGAGAAAGGCGTCCCAACCACCAACTGCAGAGGTCAACTGGACGCGGGGTGGGAATAATAATATAATAATAATAATATATAAGTAATAATATAATATATAATAATATAAGTAATAATAATAATTATAATTATAAATAATAATAATAATACTATAATATATAATAATAATAATTAATAATAATAATAGATATTCGTAATAATAATATTTTTTTGGTGAATGTAAGGGACATTCCACAGCGACAAATGCGCTATACCGTGATTAAAAACTAACGACGGGAAAGTCCCTAACGGAATGAAGAGTAGGGACAAGAGACTGAGATGGTTTGAGTCTTATACAGATGGTTCAGTTCCAATACGGAAGGGCCTCAAAAACGCGATCACTAGGAAAGTGAGATGATTCGGTAGCATTCGTGCTGGAGGGGCAGTAGTTGCAACATCTCAGGGCATGAAGGCTCTGCTTCCTAAGGGCTCGGAGATGGCCACTGGCAATTCAAGCAAAGATATGAACGAATGTGAGAGGACAAATGAAGAGCCAAAGCGGGCAGGTGCGGGGAACCTCCCCGTGACATAAGGAAATCCATGGGTCGAGTTGGTATGGGCCCAAGACGCAATCGAGCCCACGGACGCACCTCCACACAGCGAGCGACTCCTCCGCTAGATGAAGACCAACCGCCAAAGGGGTTTGCCATTCCGAAGTTTGGGCACCACGAGCATCCTCCACCCAACATGATTGCCAGCCAGAGAGGAAACCCCGAAGTAATGAGATGGAGAATTGGTAGCAGGGAAATGGCCCATGGCACCGAGGAGAAGGTATTGGCAAACGACACCCGTGTATAGCCACTTGGTTGCCACCACGGCCACTTCCTTACCAGAAACCCACATGGGAGGAACGCCAAAGAACCCTCATGATTGTGGCTCCGAGCGAGCGCAACAATGCAGAGCGGGACCGGTTGATGGCAGAGACAAGGGTTCGAAAGTCG
>JABUQX010133828.1:0-5000 GCA_015478945.1 Trachelipus rathkii
AAAAGGAGATTATATATATCTATTATATATATATATATATATATATATATATAATATATATATATATATATATCTCACCTGTGGTAATTGCAAAATCTAATTAAGAACCATCAAACTAAAATCTAGAAAGAGATAAGGTTTTCCTTTTAACTAATACATAATTTCAGAAAACCTTTATACTTATGTTAAATGAATGAGTCATTTTGCCTATGCCACCATTTTAAAATATCCAGCGTTGATTCCGCTCTGACTCCACAGTTTCAAAATTTCCCCATTCCAGTTCCGAAGCCCTTTATATTTTGACTCGGGCTCCGGCTCCGCAGCTCCTGGTCCGCATTCCTGGTCAAGATAACAAAATCTCGCTCCCTCTCCCATCCTCCCCCAAAAACTAACTAACTACCGTATGCTCTGAAGTCTGAACTAAGTTTTATTTAATTTTATACATAAATAATTGCAGTTTGTACGACTGAATAGAAAATGTAAGCGCGGGTTGTAATGAATGAGAAAGCTGTAGATGTTACTCCCACCTCACAGACACCTAATTTAGGGCTTAAATTACACTCATAAAGTGTTTAAAGAAACGAGACAAGTGCGTAAATATTCCCGAGATTTATTTTATACGCCCTCAGACACGGCGGACGGACTCAGTCATTCACACTCAGAAAGAATGAAAGAATTAAACGAGTTTTATGACCTTTTGAGTGTATAACTTTTCTGAGAATTTCTGCTGTTGTTTCCAGAATTTTATTGCATATGCAACATAAAATGTAATAATATTAACTTGGGGAGGGGGGTGGGGTAAATTGCTTCCTGTGCGAGATGCCACTTAGAGGATTTTATAAACGATGAAAAATTCTTTGGGATTCTCGTGGAAAATCATATTTGAGGTTGGGTTCAATGATGCATAATGGGTGTGAATATTATTATTTTATTAGATATTGTTACGTAGGATAGATGAAATAAGGAGAATGTATTATACAGAGTTGGCTAAATAAAAGAAATTTATAAAATTAATTACAAATTCTCAATAGTTTTGAATACATGAGTCCTTTGCGCATAATGATGCACTTACTACAACATATAAACCTAGAAAATATAGAGACAGTAAGAAGCCTCATGAGCCTATCTAGAATGTCCCAGTCATATTAAAGTAAATAGGCTCAATCGATCAACATGCTCGTCAAAAGTGCACACCTCACCCTAGGACTTGTCAATAGTATACACCAACCAAGCTACTACCAAAAGCAAAACTATAGCTGAGGTACATGCTAACCACATACATGCTTTAATAAATTTGTCATAGTTGCAAAATGCAGTTTTACTGTACCTTAACTAGGTAAATTTCCGTCAATTTGTCTTACTCAAAATACAGTATATAATGCCCAAGCCATCTATATACCTATCCAATCCTCTTTTAAATGCTGCAAGCGAGTCACACTCAACAACCTCCTGCGATAAAGCATTCCAAAAGTTAACAACCCTATCACTGAATGGTTGTTTTCTTACATCAAGATGGCATTCCTTCTTAATTTTCTTATCGTGTCTCCTGGTCTCCCGTCCGTGGTCTACTATAAAGAGTATACTGGTGACTTGGTCTCAGTATTATAGATAGATGTAAATTTTTTATAGACTTGTATCATGTTTCCTCCTAAGAAATCGCCTTTCTACAGAAAACATTCCTGACTCCATCTTCCCCTCATAGCTATTACCCTGAAACCCAGAAATTCTTGTTCCTCTACGTTGCATTATCTCCAGCATATCAATGTCTTTTCTTAAATAATTGGGCCAAACTTGATGACAAAAATCTAATACTGTGCTAACATAGCTGTTATACAGCTTACTTATAATCTCCTTGCCATTCTAGGACTGGCCGACACACAAGGTGGGATGCTGTTCACATTGAAATATATAGTTGCGGTGCAGTGTAGAAAATCTCGCCGCTCGGCTAACTCTACTACAACCAGTGGTGAGTTATCAAAATTTTAACAAACTGTTCTATGCTTTGTCATAAGAGGTAGCTGCCGGTTTGCTTCCCTGTTTAATCATACAGCAAAAGAGTAATCTGGTACCGGTTTCCTTTCCTGATAAGAATTTCAACAATCAGTTCACAGAACTTTCTGAGAACCATGTCCAGCTCATCACTTCCTACATCCACTTCATACACGTAGTTAGTGTTGGCCGAGCAACGGAATTCTGCGCACCGCACCGCACCGCACCAGGGTAAGCGCACCACGCACCGCACCAGGGTAAGCGCGCCACGCACCGCACCGCACTGCACTGCACCTGGCGCATCAGCCAACCCTACACGTTGTCTTCCTCTACGACAAGACATGTCAATAAAAGATCTGTGTCTTATGTAAAAGTCGGATATCTGCATTCAAATCCTTATCCACGGATGTTTAGAATCAGATACAATCACTACAATAGAAAATTGATACATTAATGATTTGAAGGTGGTTTCAGTTTCTAGCAGAGTTAAAAACTTAGTTCCTCCACTATTTGTGATGCTTTACCTGAAGGAACAACATGTCCCGCCTTAACCATTTCATTAGATATTTTGTGATACGAAAGAAAGAAACGCGTGTCCGTTTCAAGTGTTATGTTGAATACATGTGTCTGTTACAAGTGTTATGTTGAATTTTCTTTCTGCAAAAGCACAATACATAAGTTTTTTTTTGTCAATATCTTTGATAACTTTATTATAAATAAAATTATCAAAGATGATACTCTAATAGGATGTTTAATAGTTCTGCTACAGAATTTGTGATCACTATAGCTTTTAATTGAATAAAAAAGTAGGTCTTTCCTTAATTTACTAGACCCAGTAGAGGAAAAATAACATCAGAATAAACATTTTTGATTCTCTCTCTCTCTCTCTCTCTCTCTCTCTCTCTCTCTCTCTCTCTCTCTCTCTCTCTCTCTCTCTCTCTCTCTCTCTCTCTCTCTCTCACACACACACACACTATATATATATATATTATATATATAATATATATCTATATATATATATATATATATATTATATATATATATAAATATATAATATATATATATATATATATATAATATATATATATATATAGAGACCTGTTATGTTTTAAGACTCCGTCAGTTTTGATTTTTTTTTTTTGATTTTTTTTTATATATTTCTAGTATATGATTCCTAATAGTTAATTTAAGGGGTGAAAAACATGATTCAAAAATATATAGGACCAGTTACGTTTTACGACTCCGTCAGTTTTAATTTTTTTTTTTTTTTAATAAAAGGAATAACCCAAGGGAAAACCCCAAAAATGGCAGGTGTGGGGGTCTCTCGCCAATTCCACTCGGGGAACGACAGGGTAAGTGACATTCCCCCCCCCTGGGGAGGGTCTCCGGAACCCCCGCTCTTTGGTATTTGGGTGTCGCGGGGGTTCCTCCGCCCCTCCCCTACGGGGTAAGGAAAACGTCCCCCCCTCTGTCCCCCGTCGGCTCGAGCCCCTAAATTTTTTTATTTTTTATTTTTAATTTTTTTATTATTATTATTATTTTTACATTTTTGTAATAAGCTTTCAAACGCTGATTCCAAATATGTAATTGGTTTTTCTTTAAGTGTCGTACTTTTCGAGATATTTCATTTATAAAAAAAAATATTTTTTTTTGTTTTTTTTTTTTCTTTTTACATTTTTGTGTAATAAGCTTTATACGCTGATTTTCAAATATGTAATGGTTTTTCTGTAAGTGGCGTACTTTTTTGAGATATTTCATTTTTTTAAAAATTTTATTGATAAAATGTGATTTTTAAATATTTTTAAATATTTTGAACTTTGGAATCACTCTTATCACCATTTTAAATTATTGTTAGTATCATATACTAGCAATATGTTAAAAAAAAACAAAAAAAAATCAAAACTGACGAGTCTTAAAACATAACAGGGCCTATATATATATATATATTATATATATATATATATATATTATATATATTATATATATATATATATATATATAATATATATATATATATATATATATATTATATATATATATATATATCTATATATATAGTATATATATATATATATATATATATATATATATATATATATATATATATATATCTTTGTGTAGGTGTCATTGGTATTTGAATAAGTAAATTAAATTGTAAAGAAAAAAAAGAAAGGTTTTGTAATTGTTATAAGGCATTTAAAATTGTCTATGAATCTTTCCCCTAACGTGATAGTGTTTATAGAGATCTTTAAGACCAAGTGTATTTGATTCATTATATTTCTTCATAGGTGAGTAAACACAAATATTTTAATACGATTTCTTATATTATTTTTTTATTGCAGGTTTTAGTGATGATGGCTATGATGATGGGCGGTGCCAAATATGGCGTAGGCGGAGCTACAATAATGACGTCACCACCGGGAATGTCGTCAGCACTCTCCCCAGATCCCCCATCTCCTACCAACAGTGACTCTTCTAGTTCAAATATCCCTTCGTCTAGGTAAATATTTATTATAATAATAAAAAATACATATATTTTTTTTTGTTCAATATCTAACGCCATTATTAAATAGCATTTATATTTTGTTTTCTACGACCTTATAGAGAGTGATTTTTGAAAATTTAATTTTAAGCACTTTTTCCTTAAGGTAATTACTACTGTTAAAGAATTATTATTATATATTATTATTATTATTATTATTATTATTATTATTATTATTATTATTATTATTATGATTATTTTTTTGTGATCATTATTATTATATTTTATTATTATTATTATTATTATTATTATTATTTTTATTATTATTATTATTAATTATTATTATTATTATTATTATTATTATTATTATTTATTATTATTATTATTATTATTATTATTATTATTTTTTTTTGTCGTCATTATTATTATTATTAATTATTATTATTTATTATTATTATTATTATTATTATTATTATTATTATTATTATTATTATTATTATTATTATTATTTATTCAGTATCATTCTTCT
>JABUQX010133828.1:7500-17500 GCA_015478945.1 Trachelipus rathkii
ATTTCGCTATTATGACTCAACCTCCACTTTTTTCTTTCGCTCTCTCACCAGCTCGTAGACTTTCCAACACACTCACCACTATATTTCCATCCCGTGGTTAATCTCAACCGAATAGTCATCACAGTCCATCTTAACATGGAACAAGAACCATCTCATGTACTCACTCTTCGTTTATTCTCCGGTCGGATTTACTCTTTTCTTCCATTCAATGTTCGAACCCCTTCTCGTACGTTCATTTCTCTCATCCTCTTATTCAATTCGTCCACACCTCAACTTACCCCTTCAAGTATTGTCCAACTTCGAATATCATTTGTACTTTTAGATATCTATACATCTTATTCCAGACTCATAGTTTTTTCACTACTTCGTACTATTCGACACAGGTAAACACATACCTTCATGCCAACTGAACCTAAGCGCACTCACAATTAGTCCTTTTAGCATTACCAAGGATCTTAATAGCAAGAGCGGTACCTTAGCTTACCATTCAAACTTTCTTATACTACATTCTCTTCATCATGCGTTCCCTTTTCACTTCCAACATAATATCATAATATTTAATTTACTCAGACACTTGTTCAGTTGCTCACATCAAACATAATCCGCATCCGAAGGACTGATCTTCACTCAACATACCAAACACTTGCTCTTATCTACGTTTTACTTTCAAACCACTCTTTTACACACCCTGCAAATCCCTCTATCATCATCTCTCAATATTTGTCAGATAAAAAGATTACGATTTTCACATTCCTCAGGACATTAATTGTTGCAATTTTCTTACGTTAATTTTCTTTCTGAGAAAAATAGTAAATGAAACCTGTAAAGTGTATACTTTCATTGACATAAAGAAACTTAAAACAGAACTATCTATAATTTATAGCATAGAAGAATTTCGTTCTATGTCTGGAGCCATAGCTTTATTCGATTTCCATTTTATTACAGAAAATCACTTGGAAGCCACTTTTATGTAAAAGTGTGAAACTATTGAAAGGTTTAATAACCATTCCGATGACAACGTTCAAAGCAGAGCGCTGTTTTCCTTATTATTACAAAGGATTATAATACTTTTCTTAAGAACAACTCATGAGGCAAGAAAGATTTCCGCTAGTCTATGCTTTCGAATTTGAGAAAGACTTTAATTATGAGCATACAGATTTAATAAATAAAGCGATCGATAAATTTGCTCAAAATCAAAAGATAGAAGAGCGGACTTTCCTTTTTTAATAAAATTGATAAAGTGGTATTAATACTTACATAACTTTTTTTAAAAATTATTGTCATTTTTTTAAATTTTCTAGTATTAATGATTTACGGTCTATCAAGTGTCCTCTCTTATTTGACAACACACACCGTACAACATCACTGCGCACTTAATTCACATTACTCTTCTTTTTTCCTATCTATACACACATCAACAATCCACACACAACATCATCTACACCACTACAACACACATACACACACAACCACACACACACACATCAAACACATCCACACACACACACATCACACACATCAACCACACACACACACATCATGTGTCCAATGCCTTCTCACCTAACTACATACATTGGTATTCCTCTCACACACACACAACACACACACAACACACACATACACACACACCACTACACACACCACACACACATCACACACGGTACATCCACACACAATCACTCACTACACACACATCACACGACACAATTTTTTATCACACACACAACACACACACACACACACACATCACATGATCACACACACAACACACACACACACACACATTTTTTTTTCACACACATCACATTTTCTGTCACACATCGCATTTTTCACACACATCACCAACACACCACACACACCACACCACACCATCTCGACACACACACATCACACACTACACAACTACTATCATCACACACAATCACATACACCACACACAACACACCACACACACACCATGCTTTTTCCATTCACACTCACACATCACACCACACACACACACACACACACACACATCACAGCACACACACACACACCACACACTACCTCACACCACACACTACAACTCCGCTCCACACACACACATGTATAATATAATAGGTATATATACTACTATTAGCTAAATATATATGATTAGGTATAACTTTATATATATACATTAATAATATATATATATAATAATATATATTTTAATAGATTTGTTGTGTGTGTGTGAGTAAAACCTATTGCAAGTACCAAATATTTTATAAACAAGCGCGCCTGCGCTATATATATATATTACTCTATATACTTGTATATTATATATATTATATATATCTTATATAATATTACTATATTATATATTATATATATATATTATATTATATAATATTATTATATATTATATATACCTATAGATGTATATATAAAATTAGCCGTGGTTAAGAAGAGAACCTTTTATCAGTTATCTTTAAAAAAATAAAATAAATATAAATATTATATATTTATATATTATATTATATATTTCTATATATATATATATATATATATATGATATATATATATATATACTTATTAATGTATTATTATTATTATTGTACACACTTTTGTCGCGCCGCTTGGGCGGGTAGTGGCTGCGTACAGCTCCACATTCACACCTCCCTATCTCGCCTCACCCAACCTCACCTCACCCCTCTATCCCTCGCCACACCCTATCCCTCTTCCTCCAATCATCCTCCCTCCTCATCATCATCCTTTTAATTGCCATTCCATCACCTCCTTCTGGTCTTCCCCCTTCCTCTCCTCCTATCCCCCTCCGCTCCTAAACTCTTCTAACCACTCTCTGTTCCTCCATTCTCACTAAATGCCCATACCATCTTAACATTCCCTTCTCCGCTCTTCCCACCAGACCATTCCTCCAATCACACCTCTCCCTCACCACCCTATTCCTAATCCTCTCCCTCCTGCTAACCCCACAAACCGCTCTCAACCCCTTCATCTCAAATACTTCCAACTTTTTCCTGGACCTGGCATTCAACCCCAACGTTTCACACCCATACAACACCGCTGGTACACAAATTTTTTCAAACATTCTTATCTTAACTTTCTGTGATAGATCCCCCTTTCCATATTTCTCTCAACCACTCAAAGCCCTCATTCCTTCACCTATTTCTATGTTCTATCTCCTCCTTCAACCCTCCCCCCTTACTCATCCATCCCTAAATATCTTAAAATCTTTACTTCTTCCAATACTAACCCCCCTACTCTAACCTTATCCCCCCCCTCCTCACTTTCCTCCTCCTCCAACACTAACACTTTACTCTAACCTGGATTTAATTTTAAGACCCTTTTGTCCACACACTCTCTCAAACTTCTTCACCAAATTACCTCAGCCCTTCCGCGTTCTTCGCCACTAGGATCAGTATCATCCGCAAACAGTCCTCAAGTTCACTTCCTTTCTATCCTTCCATTCATCAATTCCACCGCCTCCCTCCCTCACCATTCCCTCTGCAAACTCTCCATAACAAATTTGAATAGCCACGGCACATTAACATCACCCTGCTCAATCCACACACGTCCCAAAACACTCTCACTCTCCCCTTCCTAACACTCTCACACACATTCCTACTATTCTATAAAAACCTTTCCCTAAATTACCCCCACCCCATTTTCCTCCAAAACCCTCCACAGTTACCCCCTCTTCACTCTATCATCTGCTTTCTCTAAATCTAAAAAACATCCATACACTTTCCCTTTCCTCTTCATACTTTTTTCCAAGCATCTTTAGTGTGAACATTGGTCCCACACCTCATTCGCTCCCTAATCCTCCTTGTTCTTCCCTTCCATTCTCCCTCCGTTAAACTCCTACTCTCTCAACAGTAATTCTTTCGTACACTTTCCCTACACACTTAAAAGACATTACTTCTATATTTCCACATCCACTCCTACCTTTCCCCTTATACAGGGAAACCAAACATCCATCCTCCCAATCCTGTGGTAACCGACACCCTCTCCTCAAATGTTATATAACCTATGCAGCCATTCCTCCACCCTATACCTCCCTTCTTGCAACATTTCCCATTCTCACACCATCCGACCTGCGGCACTTCCCCTTTTTTCCTTTATTCCACGGCCCTAATAATTTCCCTCCAATTTGTATTTCATCCTCCTCTCCCTCCCCACTTCATTTCCCATCCTCACCTCTTGCATATCTTCCTCCCCTACCTCACCCCCTTCATTCAATAGTCCACTAAAATACTCCCCCACCTCTTCCTCACCCTATCCTCTCCTCCTATCCAATCCCCCATCTCCTCCTTTAATCCTCTCCCCCACCCCTCCTTCCATCTTCCTTTTTTTTATTAACCTCTTTCCAGAACATCTTACTCCCCGATTCAAAATTTTTCGTCACTTTTCTACACCATTCCTCTTTTGCTCTTCTCTTCGCCCTTTCCACCGCCCTCTTTGCTTCCACTCTACCTTCTATATTCCTCCCAGCTATCTTTCCTACTTCCCAACCATTTTCACATAAGCCTCTTTTTCCTTTTCACAACTCCTTTCACCTCCTGCACCTCACCAAATCACCTCCCTTTCCTTCTGTCTTGCACCCACCCTTTTTACTCCACATACCTTCTAGCCTCTTCACATACTGCCTCTCTAAATCTCTTCTCACTCCCCCTCCACCTCCCCCAATTCCCCGTCCCTCTCAACGTTTCTCACTGTCCTCCATACCTCTCTCTAAACCTCCCTCTTGCATACTATCTTCCTCCAATTTTTTACAACCTTGTATCCCACTTCCACTCCTCTTCTTTCTCCCTTTCCCTCACCGTCACCTCTCCTCCCCCCCTTATCCTGGCAATCACCAAATAGTGATTCCGATATCCCCTCCCCGCCCCTCTAAACACATTTACATCTAATAATCTACCTCTATCTTTCCCATTTACACACACATAATCTAGTATCGCCTTCCCTCCCGTTATCTCACTCTTCCATGTATACTTATGATTATCATTTTTTTTGAACCACGTATTCCCCACTATCATCCTTCTTTCGACACATAACTCTATCAGACTTTCTCCATTATCATTCTTTTCCCCTACCTCCAAATGGTCCTATTATTCTTCCTACCTCCTCCCTTCCCACTCCTGCAATTCCAAATCTCCCATAGACAATTTTTTCATTTACGCCAAAACTTTCCCAACACTTCATTCAATCTCCCCAAAATCTTTCTCTTCCTCCTCTCTCGCTCCTCATTCACTGGTGCATATGCACAAAAACAACCCCACATTTTCCCCCCGAACTTCATTTAACCACATTATCCAGAATCACCTGTTTACACATCTCACCTTTCCCACATCTCTTTCCTCATAATATTCCACCCCCTCCCTCGCCTCACTCTCTCGCTCACCACCCCGATACCATACCTTGGGTATTTTCCGAAATCCACTCCCTTTTCCTCCCTTCACTTAGTTTCTGTTATCCTAACACACATCCAACCTTTTTTCCTCAAACATCAACACCCCACTCCCTCCCTCTTCAAATCCTCGTTTACCCCTCTCACATTCATACACCCCACCCTAATTACCACTCTCCTCCCCATCTTTCCCTACTTCTATATATAACTCAATCAGGCTGTACGCTTTACGGGACCCCCCACCTTAGGTGCTTCCCAACTCCTAGGGCTACCACCCCGCTCACCAACCCACAATAACAATAACAAGACACGTTAAAATAATATAAAAATACACAAAAATAAAAATATATTAAAGTTACCCAATATATATATAAAATGCTAAATATACCCACACTATCAATCAAAATAAAAAGGTTAAAATATCAATATAGAAAGGTTTAACAACCTACACTCTATAATTTATATATATTTTTTTTTCTTTAAAATTTACCCGTTAAAACTCTATCTATCCATTAAAATCCCTATTTACTTATTTAAAATTCCCCAATCACCAAACCCCATTAACATTAAGCTATATACAAATGATTAAAAAAAGAATTTATCAAATATCACTCAAATTTAAAACCTTTCCTCGCAAATTTGTCTTCGTAGGAAACCTTCTGCCGACCTCAAATTTATAGAATACAATGTTTACGTAAATAAATTCTATTAAATGCTCATATTTCCGCAAAATAAGCGGCAATGCTCGTGCAACACTTTAATTAAAGACAAAATAAATCAACCAATGATAAGTTTATAGACACCATTATTATCAACTCACAGTATCGCCAAAATTTGGTTTAGTCGAAAATAGGCAATAATAGGTAATAACACACAATTACGTTACCTTAAATTTTCGGATCTTACTCAATACAGCAAGCAATGCTCACGAAACTAATTATGTTTTAAACACCCGATCCTTTACGCACATCACTAAAGGATTTAGATAACTTACAATGTTCCATCGAAAATACTTAATATCACCACCAAGTTACAAACTGCATTTTCCTTCTTCGTTTGATCTATATTTCCAATCTGTTTACCAATTCAATCCACGATTTGACCCCATCAACAAATGAGGCAGTGATCCATCCAATTCGTAGTTAAAATAAACTTTTAAGTTGTCACTTTTCCGTTTATATCTTGTACGGATTATCTGCTTTAGTGACGATCTTGAATATTATCACGTACCTCTCTGTAAATTGTGATTTTACCGATCTTGAAGTTGTGATTTAAATTTCTAGTAGTAGTAGTTAAATTATTTATTTATTTCTACTCTGTTATATGTAGATTTTAAACTAAATCACAAATAGTAAAAACGTTTTAGTAATCATTACTAGATGGAATTTGCAAAATAGTGCAATCACACGAATTGAGATTGTGTAATATATCAGAGTAACAATCTCCACAGAATGACTTAAGTTGTGATTTAAATTTCTAGTAGTAGTAGTTAAACTATTTATTTATTTCTACTCTGTTATATGTAGATTTCAAACTAAATCACAAATAGTAAAAACGTTTTAGTAAATCATTACTAGATGGAATTTGCAAAATAATGCAAACACACGAATTGAGATTGTGTAATATACCAAAGCAACAATCTCCACAGAATGACATCTATATAAGATTGTTAAAGTCTTTTAATTACGAGGACTATTTTTTTTAGCAGTGATGGGACGATTAATCGTCATCGTCATCGTCATCGGCAAAAATCGGCACATTTTTTTTAAATCGTCATCGTCATCGTCATCGTCAAATTTCGCCGATTATTTTGCCGATTAATTGAACAAATATTAGGAATTTTGAATAATATTAAAACTCAATAATAATAATAATAATTATTAATAATAATTATATAATATATATAATATATATATATAATATTATATTATATATATATATATATATATATATATATATATATATTATATATATATATATATATATATATTATAATATAATATATATATAATATACATATATATATATAGGGATTTTATGACCTTCAGTGCCTAATGGTTCGCTTTCGTTATGCGTTCACATCCACACTCATCCTCCAGACAAAATATCATATACACATACTTAATGTCCTCACCCCTCTTCTAGACACATCTTTTTACAGACATCCCTATCCTTATATCCATACGTTGGAGAGAAAAAATTGCCCACATCGTATGTCCTGTGTGTCGTAGAAGGCGACTACGGGACGGTGGTAGTTAGGTTGGCTGCCTTCTACCACTTATCTTTTGCCAGGATTGCTAATGCATGCCTAGGAGAAGGTCGTGATCGCAGTAAGCGCCCTTCTATCCTTCGGCGAAAATGTATGAATCTATATCTGTGTACATGGAATGTCAGAGGATAAATGTTGAATGAGATGAGGAGAGAGGTGATGGTATGTATTTAGAAAGGCAAAATCTTGAATTTGTTCTCTGTGACTGAAACAAAGATGAAGGAAACGGTGAGAATGAGTGGTGTGGTGTGGAAATGTGGTTGTGTGCTGTGGAAGGAATGAGAGGGGATAAGAAGGATTTGCATTCTGATGAGTGAATTGTGGAGAGAGCTAAATGGAATTTGTGTGTGGTGAGTACTAAGCAGTCTAAAGTTAAATTTGTTCGAAAAGGTCAAAAATTTGTGTGGTTGCGACATATTCCTCTGAGGGTAATGTTGAAGCGAGTACGATTTTCTGGGATAATCTGAATGATGTTTTTGGATGGGGGAATAGGAGATTCAGTTTATTTGCCAAATATCTGCCCATTCAAGGATTTTTTTACCCAGTTGTCACAACCACCCACGGGCCGAGCCCAATTCAAAGTACGGGGGTGAAGTACTTCAAAAGTTCATCTCTACGACGCAAATTACGCCTATGAGCACAGACGTAGGCTTTAAAAGTGAGGAGATTAAATTCAGTAAGAAATACAGAAGATGGAGAATTCCACAGAACCGAGGTGGTGGGAAAGAAGGAAGCACCACAGCAAACTAGCCTGGAGTTACCAATGTCAACACAATACTCATGCGCAGATACAGCACACCCTTGCGCTACGAGGGTCGTACAAGGTTGGGTGGTACGCGAGTGAATAAGTTCCCCCTCGAGCACCTTCCCGCGCGGTACCTATAGGGAATAAAGAAAAGCACCAACATCGCTCCGCAAAGATAGAGGGTCAAGTGAACTGGAAAGTACAGAACAGTTTATAAGCCTTTTTGCCGTTGAATCGACCCTGTCCAAAAGCCGGGTGAAAGCAGAGCCCCTCTCCAGATATGAGAGCAGTACTCCGTACATGGGCGGATGGGACCCTTGTATAGCTGGAGCAACTGAGAAAAGGAAGGAAAGTCTCCTGACAGTCTAAACAGAACTTCCTGTTCTTTGAAGCCGCCCTAGCAACCGTTGCTGTGATGTGAGGTTTCCAAAGACATTTTTTTTGTTCATGTTAAGGCCAAGTGTTTATATTGTCAACAGGAGAGACGACAGAACCGTCGAAAGAGATAGGAAAGTTAGAAGGTATTTTGGAGAAGGAGATTTGTAGAAGTTGTTTTTTTAAAGAATTGAATTTCACAAAGTTATTTCTATCCATCAGCGAGAATAAAATCGGAAAGATTAAGACGAGAGGCAATTCTAGAAGTAAAAGAGGGAGTAGAATTGATATGAGTTAAAGAATGAAGGGTCGAGTCATCGGAATACGAGTGGATAGAGTTAGAGGTGCAGGTGAGAAGATCATTAATGAAAAGTAGGAATAAAGTAGGAGATAAGACAGAACCCTGAGGAACAACTACTATTGAACAGAAAGAAGAAGTCGCCCATCAACAACAGTCGATATTGAGCGATTTGAAAGAAAGCTAGACATAAGTAAGCAAAGAGAAGGAGGAACCCAAAGGAGGGGAGCTTTGGAGAGCAGTAGACGCGTGCCATACCTCGGTCAAATGCTTTGGGATAAGTCAAGCGCCACCACGCAAGTCTCCCCGTAGTTCCTAAGAGCGAAAAACCATAAATCGGTTAGATAGGAATGTATATCGCCAGTAGACTTCGTGAAACGAGAGCCGTACTGGCGATCGGAATGAGTTTCCAGATGATCTAAGAAGTGAGTTAAGAAGGGTTTCAAAGATCTTAGATAGAATACAAGTGAGAGATACAGGGCGATGTTAAGAAGGCTTAGATCTGCTTTCCTTTTTTCGGAATCAGGTTGAAAATAAGCTCGTTTATAAAGTTGAGAGAAAGTGATAGTATTGAGCACATAGAGAATATAGTTGAGCGAGGGCCGCAGAGTTAGCCTTTTCAGTTGGATGAATTACAAACACAAATGAATAGAATCGAATGGAGGGAGAAAAGCAGATTTAACAGAAGTTGGCTAGAGTGAAAGATTTGTCAGTAAGGAGAACCAAGGAGGTTAGCACACTTTCCTTTGACTGAAAGCCCAGCTTTGCCTCGTCGAAGAGTATCCCTCCAACGATTTCTAGCTGAATGAAAATTAGCGAGAGTGATAGGAGGGAGAACGAGAATTTTTCCACCCCCGATAGGCACTGTCTCTAGCCTGAATGGCCAGAGAACAAGGACGATCGAACCATTTATGAGGAAAGAAA
>JABUQX010133828.1:22500-25773 GCA_015478945.1 Trachelipus rathkii
TGTGTGTGTGAGAGAGAGAGAGAGAGAGAGAGAGAGAGAGAGAGAGAGAGAGAGAGAGAGAGAGAGAGAGAGATTGTTGGCTTGTTTTAATATTTCACAATATCTCATATATTATACGACCGGGTGTTATGTATATAGGTTCATTATTTACCCTAGGAAATTGATTAATTTTGTACTATTATTATTATTATTATTATTATTATTATTATTATTATTATTATTATTATTATATTATTATTATTATTAACTGTTAGTTACTATAAGTATATTGAGGCATGAATTATATTAGTTCTTTTCAGGGTTGGCACGAAAAAAATCAAAACATTTAAATAACTGATTTTTTCACGTGATTTTTTTATTTAAAAAACATGATTTTGTTTTATTTATTTTAAGGGCAAATTGTTTTTCCTAAATTAAAAATTATTCCTAGTTATCACCTGATTAATGATAATTATATTTCATCTATGTAATAAGTAAATTTATCAATGTAGTTTCAAATCATTTTTAATAAAGAAATAAATAAAATTAAAGTACTCATATATTGTACAGTAGGCCTATATATAATTTAAATAACTTACTTAAACTAAATAAGAATTATATTTACTAAACTTATTATTAATTAGGTAATAATTAGGATTATTTACTAATTTTATAAAAATAATAATTTAAAAAGCAGTTTGTGCCTAAAAAAATCAAAAAAATCAAAAAATCAAAAAAAAAAATCAAAAATCAAAAATTATTTTTTTTCAAAAAAAATCAAAAAGCCTGGGTTCTTTTATATAATATAAATATACAAATTCTTTAAGGGTGTAAGAGAGGATTACTATAGTTTACTAGTAACTTATTTTAATTTGGCCCGATTTGACATAATTATCATAAAATAATATTGTTTACTTCGATTATATCCCAAGAAAATATTTTTAAATGAAACTACATTTAACGAGAGAAAACCCATTAAATATTGGAGCTGCTACAATGCCAAGCAAATTTTATATACAGTTGACAAAAGTAATGTAGAAAATGCATTAAAAATGAGTAAAAAGCACATATGGTTGCAGTTGAGATAGGTAATTCAGGTCGTGATATAACCATGCTTGGTATAGGGATAACCTTTTTAAAATGGTGTTTATGGGGTAGGAATAACCATTTGAAAAATGGTGTCTTTAGATAAAGTTCAACACACAAAATTGAAATCACATCATTGCCAATGTTCTAAATACTGATAGAGGGACGATGTAACTTTATTGATATTTATAATTTTTTCATAAGTATTTTAAAATTTAAATTATTAGATTATTCATTTTAATTTTATCTCTCTTATCTCTAAATTGAAATGTGTGTTATTTTCAAAGCAGAGTACCAATGTTAGGAAAATCATGAATCTTGTTTTAAGGTATAAAACTGACTTGTTTTGCAAGTGAATAATTTAGATAACTTTTGTTCCACTCACTCAAGGAAAAAAAACAAAAAAATATATCGAAATAATTAACCGTCTCAGAGAGAGAGAGAGAGAGAGAGAGAGAGAGAGAGAGAGAGAGAGATAGAGAGATAGATAGAGAGAGAGAGAGAGAGAGAGAGAGAGAGAGAGAGAGAGAGAGAGAGAGAGAGAGAGAGAGAGGAGAGAGAGAGAGATAAAAAGAAAGTGAGAGAGAGAGAGAGAGAGAGAGAGAGAGAAAGCAGAGAGAGAGAGAGAGAGAGAGAGAGAGAGAGAGAGAGAGAGAGAGATATAGAGAGAGAGAGAGAGAGAGAGAGAGAGAGAGAGAGAGAGATAGATAGAGAAAGAGAGAGAGAGAGAGAGAGAGAGAGAGAGAGAGAGAGAGAGAGAGAGAGAGAGAGAGAGAGAGAAGAGAGAGAGAGAGAGAGAGAGAGAGAGAGAGAGAGAGAGAGAGAGAGAGAGAGAGAGAGAGAGAGAGAGAGAGAGAGAGAGAGAGAGAGAGAGAGAGAGAGTTGAGGTAGCAGTTTAATTTATATAATCAAAAACTGAAAATCTTATCCAATAGCATTCATTTATTCACTTTTGTAAAAATTTTCATGAGGATCAGGGAAATACTGTAATTAGATAAGATTGAAGTCGTTATACGAACTTTCATTTCAAATATCCAAATACAAAAAAAAAATATATATATATATAAACATTAAAAAAAAATGCTTGTTACGAGACTTTCTGGGGTTCTCCGCCCACAGTACCCCACAAAAAAATACTAATAACCCTTATTACAAATGTTTCTGATTATCCTCGCCTGATAATATCTGATTCCTGAATATCAAATGGTAAATAGCTTTCTAATACTGTAGCAAAACTGGGGAATATTTTTTAACGAAAGTATTATTATATTTACATCAGATTCTTCGTTTCTGAAAGTAATCCATATTATCATCAGCGGGATTATCCAATTGCGGAGAATTCCGCATTCAGTATTCTAATCTAACTAAACCTAACCTAAAGTTACCTAACCTATCGTAACCTAACCTAACCTACCTAACCTAACCTAACCTAACCTAACCTAACCTTATGTATATCGGTGAATTCGCTGGATAGATACAAGCACCATCAGAAGAGAAGAATTCTTAATACATTGTAATAGGAGATATTTTTATAAGTTTTTCTACCACTTTCGTTCCATGCAACCGTTTCTTCCTTCGTCTTCCTTACAGTTCCAACTGTATTAGCCTAAGTCATGCTGTATTCAACCCTGATTAAACACATATTGATCTTTACTGTCATGTTCATTAATTCCGTTTTTGATAGATGCAATCATTAACTGGTTTGTTGTCGTCTGTCATTCACTGATAATATAGAGTATATATATATATTATATATATATATATATATATATATATATATATATATATATATTTACATGTATATAGTGTCATATACACATATATATATATATATATATAGAGAGAGAGAGAGAGAGAGAGAGAGAGAGAGAGAGAGAGATATAGAGAGAGAGAGAGAGAGAGAGAGAGAGAGAGAGAGAGAGAGAGAGAGAGAGAGAGAGAGAGAGAGAGAGAGAGAGAGAGAGAGAGAGATTACCATCACTAGTCTAGAGGGGGGTTGCTAGCAACAAACGTTTTTATGTTGTTTTTTTTTTTTCAGCCTCTAATTTGATGTGTAACAAACTTCCTAAGAAAGTGACTGACAATTTTTTTTTAATCATTTAAGACCAAAATCAAAGTTTTTAAGTGAAGCGGCGCACGAAACGCGAAAGTTGTTTCACGATAAATGCGAAAACGGTTAAACACCCAACTAGCTGAACGAAGTACACG
>JABUQX010133829.1:0-2500 GCA_015478945.1 Trachelipus rathkii
TATATAAGATATGTTATATATATATATATAATATATATATATATATATATATAAAGAAATATATGTATATATATATATATATATATATATATATATATATATATATATATATATATATATATATATATATATATATATAGGTACATATATATATATATATATCTACAAATATATATATATATATATATATATATATATATATATATATATATCAATGGTATGTATATCTATATATATATATATATATATATATATATATATATATATATATATATACAATAAATTTCTCTATTCCTAATAGTAGGCTGCAAAATAAGCTAGCTGCAGCATGTCTCACCACTGATCTTATATTGTAAAAGAGAAAACCAGAACGTATAATAAAGGGTAAAAATTTAAGTATAAAGACTAATAGGAAAATATTATTTTAATTAAATAGTTTCTGAAAGTTCTCAAATAAATTTAAATTAAGTTCTTCTCACTACATAATGCACACAAGATGAATAATTTTAATGAAACAAAGGATATAATTCACTTTCTCATGCAGAGATGTAAATACACACCATATCAAAACCTCACCTACAAAACACATCTATATATATATATATATATATATATATATATATATATATATATATATATATATATATATATATATATAGCATATATATAGCAAAGTATATATATATATATATTATATAAAGTTTCATTAACAGCAAAAATATTTTTCAATCAGATATCTGTAATCTACAGGGAAGGGAGCATTATTGCTGGACGTTTTGTCCACCTTAGTGGCGGAACAAAAGAAAAAAATCATATTCAAAACTATAGTTATGGTTAAAAGAATACATTAACTTTGGTAAAATTTTAGTTAGAAAATGTAAAATAAATAAATAAATAAAATAAATATTGGCAATTTTTTTTAGGAGCAGGGGACATAATATATATAGTATATATATATATATATATAGCATATATATATATATATATATATATATGTTATAAGAGAGTATATATATATATATATATGTTACTATATATACATATATATTATTTAAAGTTGTACACGGCAATGTAGGGGCCTGGAGCCGACTGGGAACACATTGGGACAGCCATACCCTGTAGGATATGGAGGAACCCGCGACAATCTGGGGCCGTCACCAAAGAGTTAAGTGAGACCCTCCCTGAGGGGGGGGAATTAGTCCTACCCCGGTAGTTCCCTGGAAGGCCGAGAGACCTCTGACTCCTGCTATCAGTGTGAGCACCCTTGTATTTTTAGTAAAAGTGCTAAAATTTAATAGAAAGCCCATTTGTTTTTAATTATAACCAATAAAAAAGGTCTCTAAATAGGCCTCATATTACTATAATTATTAACAATAATTTTTTTTATTTTTTTATTTTTTTACATTTTCCTATCTAAAATTTTACCAGGATTCCAAAAATGTATTCTTTTTCGCTGTAGCTATTGTAGTTTTTGAGATTTTTTTTTTTTTTTTTTTTTTTTACATTTTCCGCACTAAAATTGGACCAGCATTCCAGCAATGTATTCCTTTTCCCTGTAGCTATTGTAGTTTTTGAGATATGAGAATGGAATTGAAGAAATTTTTGCTGTTAATGAAATATATTTCCCATATATATATATATATATATATATATATATATATATATATATATATATATATAAATTATATATATATATATATATATATATATATATATATATATGTTATGGAATTGCTAATCTCGTTTATATATACCTATTAAAGACCTTAGTTTCTAGGTAGAATTATAATAAACAACACATTAAAAACACTTTACTAAAACCATATAAACTGATAAATTAGTAGGACGAGCTTTCAAGATATTTCTTGGCCTCTTCAAGGCAGAATAGTGAATTGGGTATTGATTTTCTGTAGCCCCTCATTCGTTTGGTTGTTTTCTTTTCAAGGCAGAACAGTGAATGGAGACAGTATTGATTTTCTGTGGTTGGATTTCCCTCATTCGTTTATTGGTTTTCTGTTGGTTTTTTAAGAGGCTAATATAGAATGGTGACAATTTCAGTAGTTTTTGTAATAGATCATTTTTTTGGAATCTCCAGGGTATCTGCTGAAGTTGGAAGGTTATGTTTCGAAAAATATCTCTGCTGCTTTTTCTTTATTATACTTACATTTCTAATGTTTTGTATGTTATTTATATTGACATGATGAAGTTGAGTGTTAGTCTGCAGTTTTCAAAGAGGTGGAGTTTTTGGTATGGTCTAAGTCAGTTTATGCTGATATTTTCATGGTTGGGAAATCTATTGTCAAAAACACAAGGTTGCTTGTAAAGGGGTGCATATACACAAACAAGGTTGTTGATTTTGATTTGAGTTTTTTAATATTTTTGATATATTATTATTAGATGGGATCAACTGTATATGTTTTCGTATGAGATTTTTTATGTTTATAGGTTTATATGTGTGGTATAGGTATGTGTTGTTTTTTTAATTTGGTTGCTATGTATG
>JABUQX010133829.1:15000-17500 GCA_015478945.1 Trachelipus rathkii
ATAATAATAATAATAATAATAATAATAATAATAATAATAATAATAATAATAATAATAATAATTAATAATAATAATAATAATAATAATAATAATAATAATAATAATAATAATAATAATAATAATAATAATAATAATAATAATAATAATAATAATAATAATAATAATAATAATAATAATAATAATAATAATAATAATAATAATAATAATAATAATTAGGGATGTACCGATACCAGAAAAGAGGCCGATACCGATACCGATACCGATACTCTATTTTTTTAGGTGCCGATACCGATACCGATACCGATACCGATACTTTAATTAATATAATAAATACACAGTAATAAGATAGAACATTTGTGCACTGCTAGGCAACTCAAGATTGCATTCCCTGTACAACCAATACTTAGTCATTTATTTCATATTTGGTTGTGCCCAAGTATATTTATTTTATAAATTAAAATAGTACCTTTAAGGAATAATAATTGCAAATATAATATTAATAACTTTTTTATGTTTGTGTTTATTTAAAAAATATTCCATTTCCATTTTCAAGTAAGTATTAACAAAGTTTAGCTACTAGCTTTTATGTTTTAACATGATTACAATTTACAAGAAGATTCTTTAACTAGCTACAATATAAAGAATAAAAATAATGAAAGAAGAGACCTCAATTAATCAGCCGAAAAGTTAAAATAAAAAAACGCTATTACTCAAACATGACATAATAAAATACTCCTTTAAGATAGATATCATTCAATACTCAAATTCAAAAATTCACAAATTGTGATGCAAAAACATTAAGCTTTCACTAGTATCTGGCGAGAGACTGTTCCTTTTTGGGGTGTTTACATTCCTACCTACACTATAAATACGCTCTCTCTCGACTGATGAAGGAGGTGCTGATAATTATTTGCCTGCAAGCACTGATAATAATGAAAACCTTGGCCCATTTTCATGCCACCGCATGAAAGGATTCTCTTCTGTAGGCAGCATCTCATGTTTTCGTAGAGCCTCATCTCCTCTTTCACAGACTGCAAATTTGAATTATCTTTGCTCCTTGATGACTGTCTCTTCAGTTTTTACGATGAGGTTCCCTGGTGTGATTCCTTTGAAGGTGAATGAGATGTCAATGCAATTTCGGCCATGAACTTATCAAAGTCTAACATATCCAAATCCTCATCTTCAGTAGGTTTATTTGCTGAAAAGCCACCATCGTCACTATCAGTGCTGTTGCCAGGGGTTGCAGATAAGGCGGCTCCCTTTTCTCCTTTTTTTTTTTTTTTTTTTTTTTTTTTTTTGTCAAGCGAGCAAGCTCCTCGGTTATGCTATTTAAATGCATTCTAGAAGTGGTTCACCGTCGGAGGTGCCATTCTTGTGGGGTTTCAGCTAGCTTAAGGAATTCCTTATTAGAACCTTTTATTTATTTATTTTTTTACAGTTGTCACCGCCGCTCACGGGCAGAACCCTATTCAAGGAGTGGGTGTTGAACGCCTCAAAAATCCATCTAACGCAAATTACGCAGATGAGCACAGACGCAGGCTTTAAAGTGAGGGAAATTAAATTGAGTAGGAAACACAGATGATGGAAGAGAATTCCACAGAACAGAGGTGGCAGGAAAGAAAGAAGCACCGCAGCGAACCAGTCTGGAGTTACTAACATCAACACAAAACTCATGTGCCGACACAGCACCCCTTGTGCTACGAGGGCGTCGTAAAGGTGGTGGTACGCGAGTGGATAGTTCCCTCGAGCACTTGCCTCTACAGTACCTATAGAAAAGGGATAAAGCACCAACATCGCGCCGCAAATATAAAGGGTCAAGTGAACTAGAAAGTACAGGACAGTTTATAAGTCTTTTGGCCTTTGACTCGACCCTATCCAAAAGCCGGATGAAACCAGAGCCCCCGCCCCCCACAGATATGAGAGCAGTACTCCATACAAGGGCGGATGAGACCCTTGTATAGGTGGAGTAACTGAGAAGAGGAAAAAAAGTCTCGCACTCTAAACAGAACTCCCAGTTTCTTTGAGGCCGCCCTAGCAACCATTGTGATGTGAGGTTTCCAAGACATTTTTTGTTTATGTTAAGGCCAAGGATGTTTATATTGTCAACAGGAGAGACGAGAGAACCGTCGAAAGAGATAGAAAAGTTAGTGTCTTAGAGAGAGAGATTTGTAGAAGTTGGGTTTTTAAAGAATTAAATTTCACAAGCTTGAGACGACCCAACCCTGAAATTCTATCCAGATCAGCGAGAATAGAATCGGAAAGATTAAGACGAGAGGCAATTCTAGAAGTAAAAGAGGGAGCAGAATTGATATGAGTTGAAGAATGAAGGGTCAAGTCATCGACATATGAGTGGATAGAGTTAGATGTGCAGGTGAGAAGATCATTGATGAAAAGCAGGAATAAAGTAGGAGATAAAACAGAACCCTGAGGAACACCACTATTGACAGAAAAAGAAGAAGTCGCCCCATCAACAACAGCCAACATTGAGCGATTTGAAAGA
>JABUQX010133830.1:0-25635 GCA_015478945.1 Trachelipus rathkii
ATTATGCAATAAAATAGAGTAATGAATATAAAATAAAATAATAATATAAATAATTAATTAATCAATAATTAATAAACTAATAATATATAATAATAATAATAATAATATAATAAGAATAATAAATTGATTATTACTATTATTATATTTATATGGTTTATGGGATATATGCTATTTATGTATAGGAAATTCTGTTTAAATTATACAAGGTCAAAGGTAGATATAAAATAATCATATTACTGAATTAATAATTATTATTATTTTCATATTTTAAACCTAGGACACCAATTAAAATATTTTATTAGATTATTAATATTATTATTTATTATTATATTATGTAATTATATTTATTATTATTCAGTTATTATTATTATCTATTATTATTATTATTATTATTATTATTTATTATTATTATGATTATTATTTATGTGGGTGTACTTTGATAATTGGTTTGAACAATAAAAAAAATTAACTTTGTAAATAGTTTAATTACTATATATATACATTTTATATCCAATGTTAAAACAGAAAATAAGGATAAGATAGATATAAAAGTTAGGATTGGTAATATTTTCATAAATTCGGATTTTTTAGCTTTTATTATACCGTATAAAAAATGGTCTTCCTCAAATCAGTGAATTATTTCATTCCTTGTTAGGTTAAAATTATTTTTCATTAGTGTTTTATTTGTAGTTAAATAAAACAAAACAATACATCTGTCATAAATGGTACAACTGGTCTCTGTTTTATAGCATCAGACCCGTTCTCTGTCAGTGAAGTGTTCTCCAAAGGCGGCGCTGGCGCGTGCAGTTACTTTCCGTTGTTGTGTAACACTTACTCTGCAAATATAACTATAGTACATTACCGGTCTATTGTATTAAACTTATACATAATCTTTGTTTATTAATGTGTGAAAATTTTGAATTGAAAATCTGGTAAAATCCTCCAAATGAAATATATTCTCAGATAGTGCATTAACTAAACCATTCCAATTTAATTTTTTTTTATTTCTCCCTTTTAAATAAGTGCCTATTATTATTATTATCTATTATTATTAGAGATATATGGTTGTATTATTTTATGTATAAAATATTATTTAATTATATTAATACATGATTATATTAATTTTTTTTATTTTTTTTTTTTTTTTTTTTTTTTTTTTTTTTTTTTTTTTTTTTTTTTTTTTTATTATATATTTTTTACAGTTCTTTCATTCTTCTAAATAGGTTCTCTTATTTTCGAAGGAATTTTACTCATGGTACTATTTGAGAATAAAAAGAAATTTAAAACTTTTAATATTATACCATATTCGTCCTGTATACTGTCAGGTGGCATTGATCACGTTTAACTACTAATTATTTATAATCAGGCCTTACAAAAAATAAATTAACTAAATATAAAAAAGTAAATTATTTAAATTATTTTGTAATGTTTTAAAAATCCTCTAAATAAAAATAAAAAAAAACTTTAAATAATTTCCAAATTACATGGGCTATTATCATGGTATACTAGTTTGTTACCTTTCAAAACAAACATTCAAAAGCACATTCAATGCATTCATCCATTCATAACCTTACTTCTTTTCAAGATCGGCTTAAGTTTTTTAATTTAAAAAGGATGATTCTGTGCTGCTATACGAAGATAGTTGGAATTACCAACTTTAAATAAAATTTTAAAACAACTCCAATTTCAACTGTGTAAGTTTGTGTATTTGGTTTATCCTTCTGTTAATGTCTCCGATATTTTTATCTTTTTTATAACTCGTTGTCATAATTCGTGTTTTCTTAAAGTTTTAGTTGTATGCCCATCATAAGAGAATACAATCCTACTCTTGCAATCAAAGTATACAGCAACATAACGTTCTTGGTAATCCTCCTAACAATTACCAAGTACTAAAAATATAGGGACACTCTTCTCTGTTTTAGTAGCTTCTTTAACAACTGGTCAATTAAAGGTATAGAAAACCTTTGGCTCTAAAAAACTTAACGGCTTTTAATGGCTTTCTTTTTGTGTACGTGGTGTGATGCCTAGTATTAGGACATCCGGTTTATTTGTTAACACTGTCAACTCTTTTCCAATTTGCGTGAATCCCGGTCTTGATGGAGAAGCTAAGATTAAAAAAATTCATATTTATTTATATTATGTATGTTAGTTATATTTATTATTATTTTAGGAATTTTTATGAACACTTCTAAATAGTGTCGATTTACAAGCCTTTCCAATTTTCTAAAGTGTATCAACCGGTGTCTCATGCCATTCAGTCTTTTTTATTACTATTCTATAAATAAATAAACAACCTGCTTGTGTGAACTTTTAATCTAATATTTCCCTGAATCAGCACCCTTCAAATCATACTAAGTTTCAAGTACTAATTTACAAGATTATACAAATATAACTTTATTTAAATATAAATGTATTAACAAATTTAAAGGTTTTATTACTAACTAATCTAGAGGTATCCTATAAATAATAAATAATGCAAACAAATGGGATTGTGATCCTTTAATGAATATTAACGAAAAAATCTTATATTATTTTTTAACTCAATCAATCTTTTGACCCTTTTTATATTGAATAATCTTTCTTTTTTTATGAGATGGGAATGATTTAATTATATTATTCTCAATTCAAAGTAAATTCACTGATTGGGTTTTATTAGAAAATTGTCTGAATTTTGTTTGTGTTGAGGTTCCTAATTTCTTTCTTCATTTCAAATATCTTAACTTGCCTTTATCTATGGGTTGTACACCTTGAGTTTATAGGAATTAGTTTTTACCCTGGGAATTAAGGAGTCATTACAGGGCCATCTTATTACAGTGTTAATATTGAATATTCCCATGATTCACATTTCTCCTAGTCCCACTACTTGGGCTATATATGGATGATGATTAGTTATGATATATATATCTATATGGGATTAAATATGCTACGATCTAAGTTATGTGTAGGAAGTATAAATGTAATTGTATACATTGTGATACTTTTTACATATCTTGGGAGTGATATTTTCTTAATTCAATCGGTCTACTGTTTGCGATCTAAAAAGAATGTCAAGGCTTTCCCTGTTATTCTTCTTGGGCTTTTTTCTTCGGGACAATTCTTATTTATAAAGGTTTATCGATTTTAATTTAGTAATCGATTGTTAGATACAATTTGAAAAAACTAGTTTAATTCTTGAGAGCTCTGCGTCAAAAAGTTTCCAGGTCAAGAGCAAATACAGAACGAAAACGGCTATACAAAAAGCATTCTCGGAGTCAACGGTTCATGTTTATAGAATGAGGTAGGATGGCCGAACCTAGCCTATTCTCGGGTTTCATAAAAATTTATAGTTGTTTTCAGATTCGTTATTCCTATTATTCGTTATTATTATTATTATTTTAATAGAAAATTAAACCAGGTAATAAAGTGTGAAGTTCAAAATTTAAATTAAAGCTTCCTTTTTTATTATTCTTTCCTCTCCAAAGTAAAAATATTAATTGAGTTCCTGCGCACTTATTGAGATCATGGGTTAATATTTTTCTCAAAATGTTATGACTAACGTTATAGTTTAAAGATTGATGAATCGCGTTATCAATCGCACTTTATGTATTACATAAATAGACCGTTTACGTTTTTGTCATTTGTTCTTACCCTCGATAAGAAATTCTTACCCAGGTTTTAGCACGAATTTCGTGCATAATCGACCACGATTTCGTACTAGGTTTACTTTTGTTTACAAACAATTGGAATCAGCTGTTGTGATGGAGCACATGGTTTAGGAATAAACAGAAATAAAAAAAAATAATAAATGGTTTATTTTACAAATAATTGATCAACTATTGTGACGGAGTTTATCCAGTTGATGAAAGATAAATATATTTACAAACTGATTTTTATTTTAATTTTATATTATATTTTAATTAAATATTTTACATTATATTTTATTTTTAAATTTGTTTTATTGTTACCTTTTATACCCTAAAATCTGCGTGAGGTAAAAATAAATTTAAAGGACTGATAATGCTGTTAATACACAAACATTTTTCTTTCCAAAAACAAATGATAGAAGATTGAATATTAAATTTTTCTTTCATAAAAAAAAAGAAAGAAAAAAAATTAGGATTATGGATTTGATTAAACCAGATTCTGGGTCAATGGCAGGAATTCTTGCAACTTTATATAAGCTAATTAAGCTTCTATAATTACATAGTCATCGTTATATAAAAATTTAACAAAGTTATTTATCAAATGCATTTCATTTATTTTCAATAATAATAATAATAATAATTTTCGATTTTCTGCAACATTTCAGAAAAGCTAACTTATATAATCATCATATTGATCAGGGATTCCCAAATCGCTTATAGTTTTAATATTTTCATGATAAATTTCCAAATCATCCAACATCTGTTTGATCCACTGCTGACAATTAGCCCCATTCAAGCAGAATTTATCCCCATTGAATGAATTATTTTCGGCAAGTTTATACATTGCATACGGAGTTGTGAACATTATTATTATTATAAAAACAATTTTTGAATATCATGAAACAGGTGCTTGAAATAATAATATGTTTTTTGGCTAACATATTCTTCCTTTTATATCAAACTTGTTGACGGGATTGTCTGAAAATTGTCAGTCTTTCCATTTACAAATTGAGTCCTGTGAATGATCGTTCAATTTCAACATTGGACCCCCTCTCAAAAAGTTTTGAAAACTACATATTTTAAATAATTAACTAATTATCTAGAAATAACCTACTTATTAACATAAGCCAGTTCGGAATTATGAAATGAAAGGGAATACAGAATGCTGTCACGAACTTGACTTATGACATCAACATATTCCTTAAAAATTCTACGCAGTTGCCTTTTTCAATGACTACTACAAAGTATTAAACGTTATTTGTCATCGGATTGGTTTATCTAAATTAGATATATGTATCATGCTTGGAAACATATTAGATATTCTTATTAGATATCTTTGTAATTGAAATTAATAAGTACGTAGAAGCGAATGGAACAACATACTCAATTAGAATTTTAAGTAAAAGCCTCCTCAAGGTTCGTTCATTGGTCTTCTGCTGTTTATCATATATAAAATAATTATTTTATGTATCTTTCTCTTAATTCGAAGTGTATAATGCATGCGGATGACATTGTCATTTAAACATCTAAAGAATGTTTAAATGACTTTGCGGAGGTAGAAAATGCTGATCTGGTGTTCACCTGGAAGCGGAAATAACCATCAAATATCTCATATTTCAGTTCTGTTTTTAAACTTTTTACCACCATTCTTGGGCAGAGCCCCATTCAAGGAGGGGGTGCAAAAAATGAATTAAAAATTTAATCAACAAAACTGGATTTCATCTTACATAGAAGATTTTTTCCCTTATTCTAGATAGGGGAATTACTGAAGCGGATATATATATATATATATCGAAACTCGGGCTTGTTCCATGAGACTCTGTCGCTCTACCAATTGCCCCACGGTCCCTAACATCTACCACATTAGTGAAAATTCCTCTCTTCATTAATAATCCTCGGATTATTTAGCATATATAGATTTCATGTAGATTTTAATTATACAACAAATAAACCTTTAAAAGTATCTTTAAATACTCTGAGAAAACATACTTTTCTTTGAATAGAAATGTCCAAAGTATGCTATATATTCAACAACAAAAAAAAACATGAATATGTAGCACACACATTCCCAAATATGTTGTGTATTCACATGTTTTCTTAATGAATATACAGCATGCTTTGGGACATGTTTCATATTTTTCTTGTGATAATAGTTTCATAGTTTTATAGATTATACTTGCCAGAGTTCACTTATATAACTACCAATGGTATTGTTGTTAGTGAATTTATTAGATGAGACAATGGTTGGACAGTTACGACGCCAGAAAACCACCAACTTATCAAACAGCCGTTGCAAAAATTGCCGTTAAGACTTTCATAACAAATATCATAGACGAGAAGTCGAGCTCTTCTCTTTAAATAGGGATTCTCCATCCTAAATCATGAAATTAAAACAAAAAGATTCATGAATAGTACGTACATTTGAATAAAATCTTCCCTCTAAATTGTATTAACTTGATAAAATATTAATTAAGCAAAGTCTAAAGTCTATTATTATTATTATTATTATTATTATTATTATTATTATTATTATTATTATTATTATTATTATTATTATTATTATTATTATTATTATTATTATTATTATTATTATTATTATTATTATTATTATTATTATTATTATTATTATTATTGTTTCTTACTCTCATTAAAAATAATCATGTAGACTCATTAGTATTAGGCATTCTAAATATTTGTTTTTCATTGCAATTCTGCAGCCGATTTGCTAAAACGTGTAATTGAAGCTCTGAACAACCTTCACGACCATTGTTAAATATTTATGAATATTGTGAATGCTTTTTTTGTAAAGAAAGTCGGTATTAAAATGGATCTACGATACAAATTTTTTTGTTGGTATCATGAGGAAAGTGTTAATAAAATTTTTACATGCAGGAAGCAGAAGAATTTTAGGTTGGTCGTCCGGATGCATCGAGTCCGTTGGAGTTAATGATAAAATTTGACTTGTTTTGTTATACGTGCATGACTTATTTCATGCAGTAATTGTTTTGAAATTGATAATAACTTATTGCTATTCCAAGATTGAAAATATGAGAAAAAATAATTGACGTGGAATTGTTTACTCTGTATAATAGTATTAATTATTTGAGTATAACTATAAAAGAGTATAACTATACTCTTGTATAACTGTATATTTGTGTGGTGTAATCATTTGCATAAAGATATAAATGACTACACCTTACAAATAAACAGTCATATACAGTAATTTTGCATAACTATATTATTTATGTGATGAATCCAAGAAGACTGGTTCTCTAAAATCATGCAGTAGATGACAATATTAATGAAAAAAGAACTAAATTAAGGACTAGCTCACAGTAGTAAGGATGGAGCAACTGACAGCAGAAATGTTGCAAGCGGATGTTGCAAAGCATTATTTTCAACATTTTGCATTTTGCAACATCCGTTTTTTGGAGTTAGAGATGTCAAATTAGGAGTTTTCAAGGTCGGGGAACCCGTTTTCGAGGTCGGCGATCGACCAAATCATGTCAGCAGCTGACTTGGTTAATCCCCCAACTCCGGAGAAGTTTGGCTTTTTTCTAGTGGCAACACTGAACGTCAATCACGACGAAGCTTTTCCAAGGCTGAGTTCGAGGGCAACGGCACATCTTCAAGGCCGAGGTTGGCGAGGCGTTTCGGCCGCATCTGGCAAAGTCATGTCAGCAGTTGACTTGGTTAAGGCCTCCAGCTCCAGAGGAGTTGGCTCTTTTAGCTCATTGATGACGGCACGTCTCCAAGGGAGACTACGGTTCGTGCCCGGGATCTGGTAGACCTCCTTCGATGGTTTTGAACGTGAACTCAGAGACTTAGCCCACAAATGGTCGAGAGATCAATTCTGATGAATCCAGTCGATTGCTCACGGCCAGTTACTCCAGATTGGTGCTTAAATCATTCTACGATCTCTGGTTGTGAAATAATTGCGAAAATATAAACTCTTCAAACGGAGTCTCGATCCCGGGTATCATGAACGACTAGCCAACGTTCTAACCTCTATACCAGAGATAAGTGGTGGACTTATTTATCTTTCAAAATAGGAGTTGCTGACGAATGATGATAATAATAAAATAACTTATATATATATATATATATATATATATATATATATATATATATATATATCTAAATATATATATATATATATATATATATATATATATATATATATATATATATATATATATATATATATATATATATATATATATATATATATATATCAGAGGCGACTCAATACTCGTGCTGCTCGTGCTTAGCACGAGTTATCATTATAGAAACGATCGATCTTCTACAAATTTCGTAAAGTTACGATAAAATTTTCTTATTTTTTTGCGAAAATTGGTCATATGAAAGAATATATTACATAATACATTTAAAATTTTTGTAAAATTTAAACAAAAAGTGTAAGAATCGAAGGCCATTGAATAATGCTATTTTTCAATCAATTATAAGAGGCGACTGCTAGTGCTTCTCCAAAAAGGCGGAATGAAAATTTTAAGACAGTATACACTATACACATTCGTGAATTTAATTTTTTTAAAAGTTGATTTTTTTTCTAAGAAACTAATGAAACACCAGTTTCATTTAAAAAAAATAATAATAATAAAATAAACATTTATTTGTTCTTATACCAAATTATTATTTAAATTCAAATACCTGAATTTAGCCTATAAAATTGTTTATATTATTGCCTTTGGCATCTCTTTGTTACATTTTCATTTTTCTACAGGCATGTTTGCCATTTCCTAAATGTAAATTTTAATTTAGAATTTATATTTACAATTTACATTGACAATTTATATATTTACAATTTGTTATTCGTTGTGAAAATTTATATTGTGGTGCAAAATCAACAACCAAAAGAATTTGCTGTAAGCCAAGCTCAATACTAATTTTATTGTTCTCTCTCTCTCTCTCTTATATATATATATATATATATATATATATATATATATATATATATATATATATATATATATATATATATATATATATATATATATATATTTATATATATATATATATGTATGTATATATATATGTATAGTATATGTATATATATATATATATATATATATATATATATATATATATAGTATATATATATAGTATATATATATATATATATATAAGGATAACATCGAAAATTTTATTGAAATAGTTGTGTCAATGCTTGAAAGCAGCCTGACAGTTGGGAATAACAAGAAAATATATATATTTTGAATCCAGTGACTACAATATGAAAGTTATACATACTAAATGTTTGGAACAAAACAAAAAAAAAAATTTTCAGTAAAATAAAATGTCTACAGTTATCATTTATCCTATTTAAACAATCATTGATTTCTTTATTAACAAGCGGAGCCGGAAACTCAAATCTTCAGAATAAACTTAGGCACAAAAATTCGATAACAATAATAAATAGATAATTAAATAATAAATGATATTGATAATAAATAAATATTTATTATTGTTATCGAATTTTTGTGCCTAAGTTTATTCTGAAGATTTGAGTTTCCGGCTCCGCTTGTTAATAAAGAAATCAATGATTGTTTAAATAGGATAAATGATAACTGTAGACATTTTATTTTACTGAAAAAAAATTTCTTTTTGTTTATTCCAAACATTTAATGTATAGCTTTTCATATTGTAGTCCACTAGTTCAAAAATATATATATTTTTTCTTGTTATTCCCAGCCTGATGATGGAAACTGACAAGCTTTCCGAAACGTTGTTTTAACCTATTTCAATAAAGATTTTCCGATGTTGTCTAGAGCCTTGGTGCTACTTTTCATCCTTAAATTACGATACCCGGTTTATAGATGTTCATTCATATTATTAATAAAAATATATATATATATATATATATATATATATATATATATATATATATATATATATATATATATATATATATATATATATATATATATATATATATATATATATATATATATATATATATATATATATATATATATATATATATATATATATATAGCCAGCCTCTAGAAGAGCCACACCTTAAAAACTATTAATGCTACAGCAAAACGGAATACATTAAGGGAATGGGGTTGGTCCAATTTTGATAATGAAAATCGTAAAAAAAAAAAAAAAAAAAAAAAAAAAAAAAAAAATTCATATCCTAAAACTACAATAGCTACAGCGAAATGGAATACATTTTGGAATCCTGGTAAATTTTACATAGGAAAATGGCTTTATATTTAAGCACATCTGGCTTCGGAGCCGACGGGGAAACATAGGGGATCGCTTTTCCATAATCTCCCAGTAGGGGAGGGCGGAGGAACCCCCGCGACACCTAAATACAAAGAGCGGGGGTTCCTGAGACCCTCCCCGGAGGGGGGGGGAATTAGTCCTACCCCTGTCGTTCCCCTGGAAGGCCGAGAGACCCCTGACTCCTGCTATCGGTGTGGTATACCCTTGGGGTATTTTTTAGTTAAAAAAAAAGCAAAATTTTGATAGAAAGTCTATTTATTTTATTGAGTCTTTTTATTTTAACGAGCAACCAATAAAAGGTCTCTAAATAGGCCCTCTAATCATATTACTATAATTATTAACAATAATTTTTTTTATTTTTTTATTTTTTTTACATTTTCTTATGTGAAATTTTACCAGGATTCCAAAAATGTATTCCATTTCGCTGTAGTTACAAGGCTCAGAAAAAGTCCCTCTACAGTCTGCGATCACATATTTCAAGCATACATGGAGAGGTAAGAAACTATTCTTAGATAGACTAGCATATATTTTGTGATCCACACACACACACACACACACACACACACACACACACACACACACAGAGAGAGAGAGAGAGAGAGAGAGAGAGAGAGAGAGAGAGAGAGAGAGAGAGAGAGAGAGAGAGAGAGAGAGAGAGAGAGAGAGAGAGAGACGTTTACAATAAATTAGAATCATCAGTGAAAGAATAACAGTTGATTATCATACTGAGAGAAAAGTAAGTCTTTTTCTGGCCCTGGTGACAATTATTTAAAGGGCTGGAAAATATATTCTAAGATATATCCCAATTTTAGCAGTTTTCATTGTGCTTCAGATATATTACAAAAACCAAGCCTTTCGCTATAACAGAGGACTTTCTTTCATTTGTGCCTGTTTACGACTTCAATAGTCAAGACTTAGCGAGAGTGCTACAGGTCGGGCTCAATTTAGCCAATCTGTGAGGCCAGGTCTATGATAGAGCTTTGCCATGAGAAGTGAATTTATGTGTCCAAGAAATTTTAAAGAAATCCTTTCCCAAAGCAATGTACACTCACTGTGTAAGCCATTGTTTAAATTTGTTCATCTTTGATACATTTAAAGTTCGATTTGGCTGTATGAAATGCGATGTGTATAACGTCAGAGACGTGCACACATTTTCCAGACAGTGTAAAGAGCACCTCCGTTTTAGAGACAAAATTAAAGAATTGAAAGAAGATTGTGAGAATACGCGAATGAAATGCTCTGTAAAATAAAATGGTGTAATAGACATGAAACTGTGCTACTTTTTAAGGAAATTCTTATATCAATTGTAGCAGCTCTGAGGCATGTCAGTCAATTGTCAAGTGAGCATTCAAAAAGAGCGGTATTTATTTTGAATAATATACTAACGCCATCATTCATTCCAGCTCTGGTTGTAACTTCAAAATTGTTGGGATTGACCTACAATCTTTCAAAATACCTTCAAACTAAAAGCATCGATCTATGTAGTGCAATTGAACAAGTAAACACTACAAGAAAAACTATTCATCATTTAAGAGAAAATGCTGATTCTGAGTTTCACGAAATGTTCGAAATCTCCACTGGAACTGACAGATCATATAAATATCGAAATAACAGTACCAAGAACAGTTGGTCTCCAGAGGCATCGACCCAATCCATCTTCTACAGACCCGGAGACGTACTATCGACTAACAGTTTTTATACCATGTTTAGACGATATGATTTCTTCCTTAAATGAAAGTACTTTATTCCAACTAACTGTGACGCTTCATTTGACAAAGTTCAATCAGCATTTGAATTCTACAGAGACGATTTGATTGGTTCTGATGATGACATCTTCCTAGGAGAGAGGGAATTATGGAGACAAAAGTGGAGGGGATCTCAAGAAAAGCCCGCAAGTGCCCTCGCTGGATTAGACAAATGTGCCGAAAACTTGTTCCCAAATATAAACATACTGTTGAAAATACTTGTTGTACTTCCTGTTTCTACATCTTTAGTTGAACGAAGCTTTTCTAAACTTAAATTAGTTCAAATGTATTTGAGATGCACAACAAGTGAAAATAGTCAGAAACTCTAAATGGATTTGCTTTACTCTTTATATACATAGAGACTTGGCTCTAAAAATCACCAACGATCAAGTCATCGACCATTTTGCTGGATCTGGGAATGCACGACGTTTGCAGCTTGTTCTGTAAAGTCTAGTTAAAAATTAAAACTATTTTGTTGATAATTATTGTTTTCCTACTATTCCATTCCTACAACAGCATTGGAATTACGTAACCAATAACGGTTTTGTAAAGAACGCTAAAAATTAAAAAAAAGAAAGATTAACTTTAAGTGGAGTTCCTAAACAAAAGATTAAAACAAATCCTTAAAATATTGATTAAATTTTATGATTTATTATAATAATAATTTTAATTTATGCAGAGCTGAAATTTTTTCCATCTTTCCTAATTTTCTTAAACATATCTCTCAGTTCTCTCTAGTACATTACATCTCACATACAAATTCTAAGGGAAATCTAAAGAATCTCAATTTTCCCTTAAAAAACTCAATTTTTATCATCCGGGATAATGAAAACTGCAGAAATTCCAGCCCCCCTCCCCCCCAACCCCCCCAAAAAAAAAAAAATCCTGCGTGAGTCACCATCCTGATACATCGGTAGCTGTAAACCAAGATTTATTAACTGCTAACTGCTTAGAGTATATAAGTAAACTTACAGATGCCAAGAATCGTAAGTCAACAACAGCATTGTTCGAACCCGACAGTTTCAACTAATTAATTCTAGAAAATATTCTCCTTATCTCTTACTTAAGGCGTTTTAGATTTGGCAAGTTTTTCTTCCAAATCGAAGGACGTTCTTGAGTTCATTTTCGATGAAAAATCAAATGAACATTCTTCAGTTTTGAGGTTTGTTTACATTTTACAGCACAGACCTAAGCCTAAAAGAGCTATTAATGTTTAGGACAGTAATATTTATAGATACCTATAGATATGTATATATATATATATAAGAGAATGTATATATATAATACTAGAGAGAGAGAGAAAGAGAAAGAGAACAGAAAGAGAAAGAGAGTATATATATATATATGTAGATAAAGAGAGAGTATCTAGGTATATTGAGAGGAGAGAGAGAGAGCAGAGAGAGAGAGCAGTGGATGGATGATTTAAATTTGAAGCGATGGATTCTGAGGTTAGCTGAAAAGGATTTGACTTGGATTCTGGACTGGACTGAGAGAGAGAGAGAGAGAGAGAGAGAGAGAGAGAGGGGAGGATATATATATATATATATATATATATATAGAAAGAATATATATATATATATATATATATATATATATATATATATGCCTAATTTTGCTAAATCAACTAATTTTAGATATTTAAAACCTTATAAATTAATGTTATAGAATTCTCTTATATTTTATCTTTGCTAAAGAAATAATTAGTTAATTACCTTTTATTTATTTAACCACTGAAAAATAATAGCAATATTTAAAAATCTTACAATAAATGAACAATTTTGTCATTTTTTGTTTAAAAAAAATTCCTTCTTTAATTTACTAAAAGTAAGATCTTGAAGCAAAATTATCATTATTATTTGTAGTCAAAGCATGACTCTTAAATTGTAGTGCAAAAACATTAACATTTCTCCCGTTTCTGAGTGCATCCGATTTTTTTAGGAGAATAAATTGATCCTCCAATTCTGAAGAGTCTTTCACTTTCGGAAAAGGGGGGCGAGCTTAAATATTTTCTAGCAAGGACACCCAAATGCTGAAAGGTACCTTTATTCGATGACCACCATTGTAAGGGACTTTCTGAATTTTTAATAAGTTTCATATTTTTATATTGGCTGATTTCTACTTTTATAACATCTTCAATTTTTTCAATATATGTGTCTTTCTCCTTAGGAATGAGTTTCTTTGCTGTTTTTAAAGTCTTTTTCTCTTTAAATTCCGAAAAACAGCTTTCAAAACTGAAGTTAAAACTATTATCTTCAGTATCACTTTTTTCGCCCGATTCTGTTGATAAATGAGAAGAATCTGAAGATTGGTTTAAAGTAGTGGAAACTGTTTTCCTTTCCTTTATACAACATATATATCTTCGCACATCCATTGCTTAAGAATATCTTCCACTTTTTTATTGTCATATTCATCCTCAAGGAATGTAGTTTTAAAGCGTGGATCAAGATAGATAGCAAGCACAAGATTCTTATCAGTAAAGTAAATGCTGAATCTATTTTTTACTGAATTTTTCCATGCTGATACTGTAGACCCAAGTCCCTCAAATAGTCCTTTTTTCTGACCCTTTTCAAAAAAACTGCAAATCACTTTTATATTTGGGATTATTGCCGATGCCATTGATTCTTTGTGGCTCAATAAATTTGTACAATCAACAAAATTTTTAAGTATTTTTAGCAATTTTTCAAGAACTTTCCGTTGTTTCTAGGCATGCAGGTTTTGAATGATCACTGCAATATGAAATGAGAGCTGTCTTTTGTTCAAAAAATTTTGAAAGCATATGATACTGGCTATTACATCTGGTTTGTATATCCTGAATAAATCTGTGCTGTGGTAAATTAAATCTAGTTTGATATTCTTCATACTTGGCAATAGCTTGAGGCGAGTGATTAAAATGACCTACGATTTGTTTGCATATGGATATATTTTTTTCACGTCTCTTTGTTCAAATATGGCATCATTGAGAACTAGTGTCAAATAGTGTAAGAAGCTATGAGATACGTGAAAGATACGTAAAGATGCGCCGCTCAATCCAGTTTTCTTTAATTAAATAGAATTAAGGAAGAACTGAAATTAAAAATCAATATGGCAGACTTCGAAATATTGTCTTTGAAATATCATAAAGATCGAATAAAAATTATTTTCAGATTGTATACCAAAGAATCGGTCAAAGAATCGGTACAATTTTGTCGATTCCGATTCCGATTCCGATTCCTGAAAAACAGCCGATTCCTCCGATTCCGATGCCGATTCCGATTAATCGTCCCATCACTAATATATATATATATATATATATATATATATATATATATATATATGACATATATTTGAGTATGAACGTACGCAAATATATGGCATATAAAATTAATAAACCGAAAGAAGAATATTATATATATAGATATATGTAACAGTTGATCATATATATATATATATATATATATATATATATATTAGAGGTGTACCGGAATTCCGGTCCGCCCGAATTTGACATTTTTTTCCGGTTCCGGTTCCGGCCGGAATTTTTCAAAATTCCGGCCGGAACCGGAATTACTAATGTACTTGATAATAAAAAATTTGCTGGAAGGGATTTATTTTACATAACCCATAGCCCATCTTTTAACAAAATATAATGGTAGCCTTGTGTAGTATTCATACACAGTGTATTACATACCTACAATATTATTGAAATAAAGTTTACTCAAATATCTCAAAATATAGGATAATAAGATATTCATTAAATTCAAATTTAAATCCAAAATTATATATATATATATATATATATATATATATATATATATATATATATATATATATATATATATATATATATATATATATATGAAAGAAAGAGCATATATATATATATATATATATATATATATATATATGAGAGAGAGAGAGCAGGAGGAGGAGAGAGAAAGAGAAAGAGTATATATATATAGAGAGAGAGAGAGAAAGAGAGAGAGGAGGAGAGGAGAAAGAGAGAGAGGAGAGAGAGAGAGAGAGAGAGAGAGAGAGAGAGAGAGAGAGAGAGAGAGAGAGAGAGGACGGAAATGTAGATGGGTAGGTGGTGGTGGTGGAATATGGATAAATGCACACGAAATGAATGAGGAAGCGGTTAAGTATAACGGAGACATGGACTGTCGACGGACCTCACTATAATCGTCAATGGTTCATCCTCTGTCGGCTAAACTATGCTCCCCATACAAAACCCCGCCATTCTCCTATCATGCACCTTTATTTCGCTCTCTGCTAAACTTTCTCCCAGACATTCGTTCACCGACCTAATCCACTCTTTCGGTTCCCAGCCGGTCGGTTCCCAACACACTCTCCACTCATACATCCGCTTAACCAACTGACTTCATTCATCCTTTCCACATGACTCAAACCATCTCAACATACTTCATTTATTCTCTATTTTACCCTCTTCACACCACACCACACTTCTATTGTCTATTCCTCACTTTGATACCTTTTCACACCTAGCATGCCCTTAAGATTGTTCATCTGAGTCCCGTATTTTCCGGGACAGTCCCGTTTTTCAAACCACTGTCCCGTTTTTTGTATCCTGTCCCGTTTTTTAATCAATTGTCCCGTATTTTAAAACAGATGAAAATGAATCCAAATTTTTATGCTTATTTTACAACTTACGTTGGTAAACATTATAAATCTTGAAATTTAGCAGCTGCAAGCAGCATATAGGCTAGGCATGAAATCGCTATACTTATAAAGGCAGGAAAACTGAGAAGAGATCATGTTCGAAACATGTAGATGTAGTCTTTGAATTTATGTACGTGAATAAGCGAAGGGCGCGAAACATGTCAAAAAAAATAACAGTCTTCTTTGATCGCTCTGTGTGACAACAAGTTATTTTTGTGTGTGTTAATGAGTATATATATATATATATATATAGAGGTATATATATTAAGAAAGAGTATATATATATATATATATATATATATATATATATATATATATATATATATTGTGAATGAAAATTATTTCCGAGCTCTCCTGGACTTTTAGTTATTATTCAATATATTTTAAATATATTGATTTTTCTTGTAGGATTCGTAAAATCAAGTACAGGTAATGTAAATTTATTAAATCTAAGCATAGTTAAATTATTATAATTCCGTTTATAAAATCGTAAACCCAGGCCATTTTTACTGAACTTGCCTATGTTTCATAAGTCATAACAAAATAGGGATTAATTAAAGATACGTTACAAAAATATCGACATGAAGTTAACAAAAAGCACCTTTTCAAATTTTTTTTTTTTATGAATTTTATTTGAAAATCGTATGTGAAGTAACATTTTTGCAATTTTTTAGTTCTTTTAATTGTTATATTTTTAATAGAAATTTACACTCCTGACCCCGTGAGTACTGGATAAATAATACAATTTTTATTTATAATGCCTAAAATTGGCACATTAAAAATATATTATTTATACAGTACACACGGGTAGAAATATACATTCACATATATATATATATATATATATATATATATATATATATATATATATATATATATATATATATATATATATATATAGACATATATATATATATATGAGAGAGAGTATATATATATATATATATATATATATATATATATATATATGCAAATGCATGACAGAATGGGTATTTCTATGAGGGATTCGCCCCCGTACCCCTTACCCCTTACCCGTGACAGTTGAGGAAATAAAATTTTTATGTATAATGCAAAAATTTTAAAAATTTCTTACTTTACACAATTTTTATTCACTAAAATAAGCATGTAATAGACATATGCGGATTCAACATATTCCTTACCAATTATATATATATATATATATATATATATATATGTATAGAGTATATATATATATATATATATATATATATATATATATATATATATATATGAGGTCAGAGGTATATATATATATATTTCTATATATATATGTATATATTCAAAGTTAAATTTTTATTAAATTTTAAGGCCTGTTGAAAATTTAAAATTAATTGAAATAATGGCCCCCAAAGGCAAGAGGAAATGTGTTTTCAATAAGGACCTTGAGAAAGAATACCCATGTAGGAAAAAGACATTTACGGAATCATGTGTTCGTTGCAACATATGTTCTTCCAGCTTTAATATCAGTCATGGAGGAAGAACAGATATTACACAACATTTAAATACTGAAAAACATAAAACTGCTTTGCGTGCCAGTGCATCAAGTTCAACACTCACAACGTTTTTCAGAAATGACATTTTTGGTGACAAAGAACTTAAATTAGCCGCGGCTGAAGGAGCATTTGCCTATCACTTAGTGCAACATAATCAATCTTTCAAATCTATGGATTGCTCTTCAAAATTAATCAAGACTTGTTTTGACCCTAAGTTTACATGTGCCCGTACAAAAGCGGAGGCAATTGTATTAAATGTCTTTACTCCAATAGCTATATCGGAACTGCAGACTGATATTCGAGAAGCCAATTTTATTTCGATTATGACCGACGCTTCAAATCACAAGGACATAAAAATATTCCCAGTACTTGTTAGATATTTCCAACCTGTTAAAGGGATTCAGATGAAACTTTTAGAAGTAAAATCATTGCCCTCGGAAACATCTAACACAATCTCTGCATTTTTAATTGAATGCTTAAAAAATATGAATGCAAAAGAAAAAACAATAGCTCTCTGCGCAGATAATACTAATTGCAATTTTGGGGGTATATCTAGAAAGGGCGTTAACAATGTTTTTACAAAACTCAAGGAGGACTTGGGACATGGTTTAGTTGGAATAGGATGTTCTGCTCATATCATTCACAACACTATTCAGACAGCTGCTGATGCTCTTCCTATTGATATTGAAGGCATCGTTTCAAAAATATATTCTCATTTCTATATATACACAGTAAGAGTTGAAAAACTTAAAGAATTTTGTGAATTTGTTAATCAAGAATACAAGCAAATATTAGGATATAGCAAAACCAGATGGCTTGCTCTACTCCCTGCGGTTGAACGTCTTCTGACAATGTATGCCCCCTTAAAATCATTTTTTGAGTCACAAGAAAAATGCCCTTTTGTGATAAAATCATTTTTTGAAAATCCTTTATCTGAAGCATGGCTTTACTTTATCCACAGTCAAGCGTCCACTTTTCACATGACTATTGAAAAGATTGAAGGGGATACAATTACAATTTTCGAAGTAATGTCAGCATTAAATGATTTACAAAATAATATGGCCTCTAAGAGCGAAGACTGCTTTATTCCATTAGCTGTAACAACGATTCTTCAAAAATTGGTAAGAGAAGGCCTGGAATCAGAAGTTGCAAAATTTAAACAGTATGTTCATACATTCTACAAAACTGCCTTTGATTATTTATCTAAATGGATCAATCCACTTAAAAACTTAAAACAATTTACTTGGGTAACACTAAAGAGAATACCGTGCTGGGAGGAAGTAGCAGAAACTCTTAAGTTTATTCTCGAACTCATCCCTACCTTTACAATAGACGAGACTGCACTTTATGACGAATATGTGTTCGTTAAACAGTATGTGACCCCAGAAATGTTGGACAATTGGAATTCAAAGAAAACATCTCCTGGTGATTGTTGGGTCGAAATCATTTCGCACTTTCAAGCTAAAAATGTGCCATATTCTAATATCCTGAAAATGGTTGAATTTCTTCTTTGTTTACCAGGAACTAATGCTCCAACAGAAAGAGTATTTTCTGCTATGAACTTGATTTGGACAAGTGAAAAAACTCAACTGTCTGTGAAAACTTTGAAAGCAGTGTTAATAAACAAATTTAATTTCGATTATACGTGTTCCGAATTTTACAGAATGTTGCTTGGTGAAATTGATATTCTAAAAAAAATACATTCATCTGAAAAATATTTGTGATACTTCCATTGCCCTTAATAAGCGGTAAGTATATATATATATATATATATATATATATATATATATATATATATATATATATATATATATATATATATATATATATATATATATATATATAGAAAGAGAGAGGAAAGAGAGAGAGAGAGAGAGAGGCAGAGAGAGAGAGAGAGAGAGAGAGGGAGAGAGTATGTGGAGTGGATCCATGGAAGATTGCAGGAATTCTGCATTTTGAAGATGAAACCCATTTGAATATGATTTATTTAGGGACTATAGTTCTTACGCATTTATAGTTAATAATATAGGTAACAATATACTATGGGCACTCTCAGCGCACTCAAGACTTAGTCCCTTTACATTCACCAACGATTTAATTGCACCCAGCCACCTTCCTGCACATTCCACAACTTTCCTACTACACTCTGCATCATCCGTTCCCTTCTCATCCAACACATACCCTAAATATTTAAACTCAGATGCTCTAGCTGCTCATCATCTAACATAACTTCACACTGAGGACTGTCCTCACTCACAACCATAACTTTGCTCTACCTACGTTTACTTTCAAACCCCTCCTTTTATACCCTGCCAAATCTCACCAATCCCTCTCAAACCCCTTCAGATTCAAGCCACAGAACCAAATTCATCCATATAATAGGTAGGGCAACCCTCTCATAATTTATAATTTTATATTAACTATTATAATTAATTGAAAACGGAAAAATATATATATAAACGGAAATTATATATAACACATACATACACATACATACATACATACATACATACATATTTACATATACATACATACATATAGACATATTCAAATTAATAGGAGGAGAGAGAGAGAGAGAAAGAGAGAGAGAGAGAGAGAGAGAGAGAGAGAGAGAGAGAGAGGAGAGAGAGAGAATGGAATAGTGAGCCCAATAATGGAAGGAAGGCCTGGATAATGGACGGAAGGAAATATCTTATGAAAAAAAAAAATATTTTTTACTAGAAATAAGATATTTTGGTTGATGATGGACAACAAGTTCTAAGATTCCCTACTCTTCAGTGATTGTGAATTTCTGGTTACTCATTGCAATGAAATTTATTTTCTGAAGAATTGCCTGGTGATTTGGAGTCATTGATATTTAAATTTTGGGGAAGAAATTTTCATCAAGACTCGCTTGTTTCATGGCTTCGATCTTTCGCTATTTTTGGTGTCCAGTGTTTTAAAAAATACAGGATTCTCCCTTTTATTATCCAAATTTTGACTTCCAGATTTTCTCTTCGGTAATGATTTTCCATATGTTTATGAAGTGCCGCTGTATTAAATGTTTTTGGTGAACTACCTAGTTTTTTTTTTTTGTGGCATATTTTACACTATTAAAGATTTTGTAACATTATTAATAATAAAAAAAGCTTTTACGAGAATGATGACATTTTAAAATAATTTTGTGAGGTTATTATTATGATAAATTCGCTACAATTAAAACACACACACACACATACACACACAGCAAAAGACATGAAAAAATATATGTATATATATTTATATATATATATAAGATTTATACTGAAAGTTATTTATAATTTTTTACATTTCTTTTTAGTTAAAGGAACGTTCATACGCAATTCTGGTTCCTGGCCGGAATTCCGGCCGGAATTTTTTTTTGTGATTCCTACAATTCCTGTTCCGGTCGGAACCGAAAATTCCTCAGTTCCATGCACCTAATATTATTACATACATACATATATATATATATATATATATATATATATATATATATATATATATATATATATATATATATATATATATATATATATATATATATATTAAAGTGACCATAGTCCCGCTTTTAGGCGGGACAGTCCCGCTTTTTTCGACCCTGTCCCGCTTCTTTAAAATAGAAAAAAATGTCCCGCTTTTTTCTGAGAAGTCCCGCTTTTTCCAGAGAGATCCCGCTATTTTTCCATTTTCAATTGTCTAAAAAATAGTTAATAAAAAATAAAAAAAAAAATATAAAAAAATAAAAATAATTTATATATATATATATATATATATATATATATATATATATATATATATATATATATATATATATATATATATATATATATATATATATATATATATATATATATATATATATATATATATATATATATATATATATATATATATTGAAAAGAGTGAAAAAGCCAAAGACTTGATGACTGATGAGACATGTTTAATTTTAATTCTTTTAGAAATGTTCCAAATACTTTCGGCTATGTTTCAAATTATTTCGTTCCGAACCAATATGGCATTGACAATATACTGAATATAGCCATATTATATAGGACGTTTAAAGAACTTTTATTATAAATGTACGAATTACGATTGATAAATTTCGTTTTAAAACGTCCCTGTGTTTCAGTGAATTTCACTCACCAATGTCCAATGATGAAGTGGTATCAATTAGTCAACTATCGAAGTTGTTCAAGCTAACAAGGATTAAGGTGTAGTGCTTCAAATAATGTAATAACCATGTCTACTGCAAAAAGGAAGTGTGTTTTTAATGAAAGCCTGAAATCTATGTATCCTTTTATTCGCAAAACGACCTCAGAAAGTGACGTAAGGTGTGAAAAGTGCAAAAGCGATTTCAGTATAGCCCACGGTGGAGGTAGTGATATCATCAAGCATCTCAACACCAAAAGGCACAAGGCAGCTAATATCTCTGCATCTTCGAGCAAGGCAGTAACAGAATACTTCAAAAGAATGACACCTACTTCGAAGGATCTAGAAGTTAGTGCTGCAGAAGGTTTGTGGGCGTACCATACTGTGAGAGAAAATCAAAGTTTTAGATCTGCAGATTGTGCTAGTAAGATTTTTAAGACATGCTTTGAGCCAAAATTTTCTTGTGCTAGATCAAAGTGCTAAACAATTGTTTTAAATGTTTTAGCTCCAGATGCTGTGTAACACTTTTAACCGATGCGAGCAACCATGGATACATTAAACGGTTTCCCGTTATGGTTCGTTTCTTCCAGCCATACGTAGGAGTTCAGGTAAAGCTCCTTGACCTTCAATCTCTCCCTTCAGAGACCTCTGACATAGTCGTAAATTATTTAATAGATTTAATTAAAAATTATGATTTACACAAAAAAGTAGTTGGTTTTTGTGGTGATAACACAAATTGTAATTTTGGGGGCCATGCAAAAAAAGGAGTAAATAACATTTTTAGAAAGCTGAATACCTTCATGGGCAGAGAGTTAATTGGAATAGGATGTTTCGCTCATATTCTGCATAACGCAGTGCAATATGGTAGCGATTGCCTCCCTGTTGATGTTGAAGCTGTAATTGTAAAAATATATTCGTATTTTTACATTTATACCGTTCGAGTAAAAGAGCTTAAAGAATTTTGCGATTTTGTCGAGATTGAGTATAAACAGCTCCTTGGATACAGCAAAACAAGATGGCTTGCTTTAATGCCTGCTATCGAAAGTGTTGAAACTCTTTCCTGGACTGAAATCATACTTTAATAGTCGGAACAAACGTCCAGAGGTTTTGAAAATGTTTTTTGAAAATCCCCTTGCTTAAATATGGCTTCATTTCCTTCATTCCCAGGCAGCTTCTTTTCACAAAGTTATTATGAAGATTGAAGGAGACAATATTTCAGCCGTAGAAGTATTGCTAGAAATATCCAATATGAAAGAAACATTACAGTCGAGAAAAGACCATGTGTTTTTACCACATTCGGTTCGAGGGTTACTTAGCAAGCTTGAAGAAGAAGGAGTAAATTCTTCTGAGGTAAAGACCGTAAAGAAAATAGTTGTGGATTTTTACGATACTGGTTTGAAGTATTTAGATCAGTGGTCAGTTACATTTTCAGATTTTGAATTTATGGATTGAATTTCGCTAAGGAAAACTCCAAGTTGGTCACAAATTGAAAAAACAATGAATTTTGCGTCAGAAAAGAGGTTTTTGACCTCAAGAATGGTTCAGATTTGTTTGACGAGTTTACATGTTCGACCAAATATATTGGCGAGAAAGTAGACAAATCTAGTAACAGACAAACGGTGGTGTGAAGTATTTACTTTCCTTAAGAATCGTAATATTTCTCATCAACATTTGTCGGCATTTACGTGCGTTTTCTCATGTAAATAAGATCTGGACTTCTGAAAAAACCCAACTCAAACCCCAAACTCTGAAAGGAATTCTTACTACCAAAATAAATTTTGATCAGACATGTATAGAGTTCTACAATTTAATTAAATCGTCTCCAGAACTGCTGAAGAAAATTTCATCTAGCGAAAAATACTGTAACTGAAGAAAATTAATATATATATATATATATATATATATATATATATATATATATATATATATATATATATATATATATATATATATATATATATATATATATATATATATATATATATATATATATATATATATATATATATAGAGAAAGAAAGAGAGAGAGAAAGAGAGAGAGTGGTTCTGATGGAATGGAACATAGGAGAGAGTGGAGGCAGTATGATCCAGAACATTGGGATCAAGACCTCAATCAAGATACATACATACATACATACATATTGTTACATATTACATATATATATATATATATATATTAACACATATATACATATATACATACACATACATATATATATATATATGAGAAAGAGTGAGCAGAAAGAAAGAAAGAGGAGAAAGAGGAGAAAGAGTGAGAGTAGTGAGAGAGAGAGAGAGGATGGTTTGGTGGTGGACAATGGAATGGAACACGTATAATCGAAATTAAATTTGTTTATTAACACTGCTTTCAAAGTTTTCACAGACAGTTGAGTTTTTTCACTTGTCCAAATCAAGTTCATAGCAGAAAATACTCTTTCTGTTGGAGCATTAGTTCCTGGTAAACAAAGAAGAAATTCAACCATTTTCAGGATATTAGAATATGGCACATTTTTAGCTTGAAAGTGCGAAATGATTTCGACCCAACAATCACCAGGAGATGTTTTCTTTGAATTCCAATTGTCCAACATTTCTGGGGTCACATACTGTTTAACGAACACATATTCGTCATAAAGTGCAATTGTAAAGGCAGGGATTAGTTCGAGAATAAAATTAAGAGTTTCTGCTACTTCCTCCCAGCACGGTATTCTCTTTAGTGTTACCCAAGTAAATTGTTTTAAGTTTTTAAGTGGATTGATCCATTTAGATAAATAATCAAAGGCAGTTTTGTAGAATGTATGAACATACTGTTTAAATTTTGCAACTTCTGATTCCAGGCCTTCTCTTACAATTTTTGAAGAATCGTTGTCACAGCTAATGGAATAAAGCAGTCTTCGATCTTAGAGGCCATATTTTTTTGTAAATCATTTAATGCTGACATTGCTTCAAAAATTGTAATTGTATCTCCTTCAATTTTTTCAATCGTCATATGATTAGTGGACGCTTGGCTGTGGATAAAGTAAAGCCATACTTCAAATAAAGGATTTTCAAAAAATGATTTTATCACAAAAGGGCATTTTTCTTGTGACTCAAAAAATGATTTTAAGGGAGCATACATTGTCAGAAGACGTTCAACCGCAGGGAGTAAAGCAAGCCATCTGGTTTTGCTATATCCTAATATTTGCTTGAATTCCTGATTGACAAATTCACAAAATTCTTTAAGTGTTTCAACTCTTACTGTGTATTTATAGAAATGAGAATATTTTTTCGAGACAATGCGCATGCCTTCAATATCAATAGGAAGAGCATCAGCAGCTGTCTGAATAGTGTTGTGAATGATATGAGCAGAACATCCTATTCCAACTAAATCATGTCCCAGGTTCTCCTTGAGTTTTGTAAATACATTGTTAACGCCCTTTCTAGAAATCCCCCCAAAATTGCAATTAGTATTATCTGCGCAGAGAGCTATTGTTTTTTCCTCTGCATTCATATTTTTTAAGCATTCAATTAAAAATGCAGAGATTGTGTTAGTTGTTTCCGAGGGCAATGATTTTACTTCTAAAAGTTTCATCTGAATCCCTTTAACAGGTTGGAAATATCTAACAAGTACTGGAAATATTTTAATGTCCTTGTGATTTGAAGCGTCGGTCATAATCGAAATAAAATTGGCTTCTCGAATATCACTGGTCAACATATTTG
>JABUQX010133831.1:5000-21397 GCA_015478945.1 Trachelipus rathkii
GCAGATTATTCAAAATATTGACTGATGAACTTAATGCTGAGTATGGAACTTTAATGTACATTCTGAAATTAGATGGCTTAGTAAGGGAAAAGTACTACAATGATTTGTGGAGTTTCTTGCAGAGATAAAACTATTTGTAGAATCCAGAAACGAAACTTATGAAGAACTTAATGATCATGGCTGATTGCCAGATTTATCTTTTCTCACAGATATAACAATCAAAATTAATAAATTCAATCTTGAACTTCAGGGGAATCAAAGAACTCTTTTTGAATTAATTGGAAGTGTAAATGCATTTCAGTCAAAATTAAATTTGTGGATATCCCAAATTAAAGAATGTAACTTCAGCCATTTTCTAAATTTAGAGAACTATTTTCATAAATATAAGGAAATTGAATCAGATAAATATTCTGAAAATCTCGCCGAATTTAAAAATAATTTCGAAATTAGATTTTCTGATTTTTGTAAAATTCATCCAATCGTTTCATTCATTTTAAATCCATTTGTTGATAATATTTCTGAAATATCGCAAAAGATTGCAAGTATGTTGAATAAAAATGTCAGTATTTTAGAAATGGAAATAATTGATTTTCAATCTGACCTACAATTAAAAACAAGAGTATCACAAACTGATTTTTGGACACTTGTGGATGAGAGAAAATATCCACTTCTAAAGGAAACTTTTCAAAGGCTAAACTCCTGCTTTGAATCAACTTACCTTTGTGAAAGTGGCTTTTTCGACAATGAAATTTTTAAAATCAAATTCAGATCCAGAATAACAAATGAACGTCTGAATGATTGCATGACTCTTGCTGTAACACCTTATGTACCAGAGTACAATAAACTGGCCGAAGACATGCAATGTCAGGCTTCACATTGATTATTAATAAGTTTTGTTTGTCCTGTATTGTGTTTCATTTGTTATTGATTATAAGTAATAATAAACAGTAGTATTGTAATAATATTGTTTTCTTTGGCCTATTGTTGCTGATTTCTTTTTTTTAAAAAGATCGTCGTCTTATGTGTGGCTCGCCAAATATTTTTAAATTCTTAATTCGCTCGCGATTGAGTAAAGGTTGGGCACCACTGCTCTAGATACTTGTGGTTGAGGCCGATAAAAGATAAAAGATCAGCTACAGTTGCCGAAGCTGTACTTGAAATTATAGAGGCATTTTCGATGGATGAAAACGAAAATTTCTTTTGTGATAAATTTATACAAATGTTTGAAAAATTTGAAGTTGATGACTTTTTTAAGAAAATGCCGTAGTGTGAATGTTATCTTTGTCATTTGTACCATTGCTACTTCATGTATCTTTAAAAGTGGTTTAAGAACTGTTAAACTCACTTGTGACCATTTGAAAATAGTCTTGTGTTTGCTTCTAGAGTGAATGTGTTTCTTTATTTTGATTTTTCTCTACTCTAAGCTCACAGGAGAGCAATAACAGATCTTTCAAAAACTAGTTGTGATACACTTGTATAAAGAGAAAGAATTGTGATAATTTCTCTGTATTGCCCTTAAACAAATTGTAAACATTTTCTTTTTGTTATTATTTAATGACTTTATCGATTTTTTTTTCTAAATTATGAAAGTTCTTGATTGTTATCGGAATATTTCTTTTTTTTTTTGGTAAGTTTACTATACTAGAAGTTTATTAGAAGATACTCATTACTACTCATCTTATGTAATTGGTAGGAATAGAATGTTATTTGGAAGGTTTTACCCAGTGAGGTCTTGAAGACATTTTAAACGGTTTGTGGTCTTGTTTTTTTCGTTGTAACAAGTGGTATTAATTGACGTGCTTAAAGATGATTCAAATAATTAAAGGTCAATTCTGGAAATAATGTTTTAGCAGCTTTTATTACAACAAAAGTTTTTAGTAAAAATTTTAAAACTTTTTTTATTAATGGATTCATTGATCACATTCTCTGGATTTTCCCGATTTTTTTTAGGCCTCGTACATACTGTGATTCCGTATTTTAATGAAATTAAATAGAACCAATGTCTTTTAAGGGTAATGATTGTACATTTTTTAACTACCAAATGTGTATAACGGATTATGCTGTAAACGAATTTTTTTATTAGCGAAATTGTATGAACTTATTTTTAATTAGTTTGGGGAGGCGATAAAAAACAAAAAACAATGTGTCTGAATTGCCTTACACTTACAATGATTATATTGCTTCTCCAAAATTCACCCCTTTTTTAACTAATATATATAATATACTATATATAATATATATATAGTATATATTTATATATATATATATATATTATATATATATATATATATATATATATATTATACTATATTATATATATATATACAGGTATATATATTATATAATATTATAATATTAAATATAATATAATATTATATATAATATATTATATATAATAATATATATTATATATATATATATATTATATAATATATAATATATATATATATATAATATTTGCAACTTTCTATTAAATTTTATTTATAAGCTCTAGTTTGGAATGACATCAAGATCATTAGTCTTCACTCCGCTTAGCATATAGAAAAAGTGTATTTAATACATGTTATTAAATTTCTACTAATATTATATGAAAACCTTCAATCTATTAAGCTAGTCCATGATTTGATAGTGTGAAAAACTAAGAAACTAACTTTTATTTACGATGCACTGTCGTCAAAAATAGGTTTTGTAACACAAGGTTAAAAAAAAGAAAAATATTCCAATACCATATCATTTATTCACTTAGTTTAAATTTTATTTATATTTATGAAATAATCTTCCATTCTAATCCCAGAATTATCGTAGAACAAAACATTGGATTTAAAACTTGATACAGTTAGTCTTTCATTTTTCCATCGAAAATTCGAGGATTTTCTAAAGTACAAGTGTTTGGTTAAAGCGATACACGTTTGGCGAAGAGATGAGGAAGCCTTGTATCTGTATTGCCAATAACAACCCTTGAAACATAAAATATTAAATTCGTTGCTGTAATACATAATAATTAATAGTAATAAAAACCTAAATACGGTAATATTTGAAATGGTTACTTTAAAATAAAAAAATGGATACAGATATGAATTAACAAAAAAAAAAAAAAAAAAAAAAAATCTCGAACCATTATGGGGCTTCTACCTAAGAATAATACAGTTTTTAAGGAACATATATAATATACAGCCTAGTTTAATTTGTTTGAGACATTTAAATCTAGATTTATTTGTAATGTGCACAAGAACATATTATAACCTTTGGAAAGCAAAGACAACAAGTAAAAAAATAAAAACGTTTTTTTTTTTAATTTACTTAGTCGTTTTAAAAGGGTTAATTCAAGCAAAATATTTGTAGTATCAAATCAATACATCTTTAAATTAGGGTGGATTAATCTTTTATAATAAACGATTCCTGAGAAGAAAGCTTTCTAAAAACTACAAACACAAGGAAGTGATTTCAAACTAATGCCAAAGAAATAATTAAAGTGTTACCGCAAAAATAATCTTTGAAAACTAGTAGATTGATTAGTAGACTTCCAATGTGATATATTAGTAGACTTCCAGTGTTATACTAACAATTAATCAAAAACCAGTTGTTAGGAAACGCAATGGTTTCTCTAAGAGAAATAAATTCAAAGCCAAATCAATCTCACAACCAATTCTAATCATGGGCATGCCGAGCTTAGGGTTTAGTAGGTTAGTGTTAGTGTAGATTTGGATCAGTAACCACAACAATGGAAACAATTTCTTTTTTGTAACATTCAGCAAAAGCCACCAAGAAGACGAAGTTTCTTCATTTCAAAGCACTGGGTAACAGAGAGGAAGTGTTTTAGCATCTCCAAGACAAATTAATACGTATCACTAACAATATCTAAGATCAATTTCTGCCAATTGTGATAACTTTACTTTCCAGCGTTCGAAATGATAGTCAATTAAACAGTGGACTGCACTTCCGGAAAATTTTTTTTACATGAAAGTGTTTTTCGTCCGAGGAATGAATTTTTTCAAATTGACTAGTATATACATGAAAGGCATGAGACGACTATATATTTTCTGTTAAATTCAAGTAATGCCGCGTATCCGTATTTCTTTTTTTCCTAATTTAATTATATATATATATTTATATATATTTATATATATATATATATATATATATATATATATATATATATATATATATATATATTATATATATATATATATATAATCTATAATATAATCACTCACCCACACCCCCGGTAGACTAACGCCCTGTCAAGTGGACCCAACGAGAAAGGTCCTTGGGTAACTTGGGCCTGACGGCAAATCCGCTGGCTGGCCAGGCCTATCGCGGTAGCCGGAGTTTTTCCCCCATAGCAGCAAGCAGCACAATGTTAACTCATAACGTCTGATTTTTGGGACGATAACCTTAGAAATTTAATTTTTGATATTTCAAAAGACGTATAGTTTCTAAAGTTATCCAAAAAGGACAACAAAAAGTAAAGAACTGAAGCATCACATTTAAATATAACTGTGAGATAATTTTGAATTATTTTGAAGATTTGTCTGCACCTTTTATCTTTTTATTTTCAGATACCATGACTTATATTACTGTTTATTATCAACTTTCTTTTTATGGGAAGTATTGCACAACATTCTTGTATTTATTTTTCTTCTTGATATATTACTATCAAACAAATTATTCTCTCTTTTTCCTAAATATTCAACAATTTGAATTTGCGAAAGTCATTTTATAGCTTCGCGATGCATAATTTGTTTACCTACAACTGTGACTGTACTACTACATACTTCCCTTCTTTACTAACAAGGTTCGATTGGTTTTTTTTTTTTTTGTTTTTTTTTCCTAGGCCAATCCCATTCTCATTTTCTCCAAATTTCTCCAAAAAAAATCCAGAAGCAAACCATGGTAATAAAAATCAAAGGATTTATAAGTTATATTAATTAAAATTTTCAGTTCTTACTTCTTTTTAATAGTACGATTTTTGTATTTTTTTTCTTAAATGGGGTATCATACCTTCTAGTTGCATGTCTAGAGATACACATTCATTTAATTATATTTAAACCACAACATTTGAGGTGGACTATTTCTTTATCCAAAAACGTATCTTCTAATTTAAGGCAAACATGAAAATTTATTTAAACGGGTATAGAAAATAGAGATATTATCAACAGTTCAAAAATAAGGAGGAAGAATAAGAAAAAAAAATAAAAATAAAAACAAAATCCTTTCTGACAACGCGAGCACCTACCACCCACAAAATACTTTTTGAAGTCAAGCAGAGAGAGCAATTATTAATTTTTTTTTATTTTAAAATTAACAAAAATTCTTTATATTTACAATATTTATAATTATTTCAATAATAATAATAATAATACATAAATATATAATAATAATAATAATATAATAATAATAATAATAATACTGTACGACAACTTACAAGGTGATTACGCTAATCAGCAAATCAAACTAAGGTATCGAATCAGGCTCCATAACTAGACACAGGATGTGGCTGAGCTCCTTCTAGTAATTCAATCTGGGAATAAAAAAAAAGTGAGATTGTCGTTCCTTTTACGATTTTAATCTAGCGACCATAAGCTTTTAAATTCCTATTTAACCTTTCAAATATTTTTTTATTACTTTAACTAAGGAACTCTCCTTTTGGTTTTAAACGTTATGTAAAATTTCTTATATGCAACCTAACTTACTTTTACTTAGTTGCCCCCCGCTCCTCAGAGAAACGCCCGTCCTCGAGATATTGTGCCACCACAGCAGGCCGGGCCCAGAGATCCGCCAGAAATAATGCGTCAAAACTATTTCTAATGACCGTTAGGTTCGAGTAGTCTAGCAGGAGAAGTGTCGTCAATTGTCAGGGAGGGACATCTTTGAAAGTGGGGTTGGGAACATTATAAATTTTATATTTATATTCCTGAAGTTAGGGATGGTGCCCAGAGCGTAAACGGGACAGCCTTACTCTGGTTTGATGGTTCAAAATTTGTTCTGTAGGGTATATTTCGGGCAGAAGTGTCTGGAGTATGGTGTTAATTAGACATGCAGAGATCGTTCTTTGGGTTATCATATAAATTATAAATTTATAAATTATATAAATAATGGGAGTATCTGGAGAGGGGTGGAAGAGCATGTGGTATGTATCAGAATAGTACAAAGTTGGGGTGGTTTTTCTTCCCGGTGGAAGGGGTTGTTGTAATGTTTGACGTTGAGATGGTCTATTGAGAGTGACTTGCTGTATGATTGGCAAACCCTTCATGTGAAGGTGGGTATTTCTTGGAAGAATATTTTGGTTTCTGTCAGGTAAATGATGGATGGGTGAGGAGGGGAGCTGCTTTAATTATTCAAGGTTCTTTTGATTTGTTATTACTAGTTTTTTTTTTGCATATTCGATGTGATAATTAGCTGGTGCCATGCTTGGTGATGCATAGTTTTTAAGAGGGGACGGAAGTATGCATGTATACTTTTGTGAAGGGGTCTTTTTGGTATTGGCCAAAATTTGCTCCGGCTAATTTTTCATCGCGCTTAATTATGTGTGGCTCTAGGTAATATCGTTTATGTTTGGGGTTGAATGTCATTGTGGTATCGAAAGTTAAGTGGGTTATTATTTTTTTTTTACAGAGATAAACACATCCACTCACGGGCAGGGCCTAATCAGATGGGCGTGTACTCATTAAACGTCCACGCAGGATGGAGCCAAGCGTAGGAGAGAATACCTCACATTCTCCCAACCCGACCAGTTGCGAACCTGGACCCCGCTTTATATACTCGAGGCTCTACCACTGAGCTACCGGGCGCTTTTATATAAATAAATATAATAATACCTAAAATATATATATATATATATATAAATATCTATATATATATATATATATATATATATATATATATATATTAATATATATCTATATAATATATATATATATTATATATATATATATATTATTTTATTTTACAGTTGTCACCGCCACTCACGGGCAGAGCCCTATTCAAGGAGGGGGTGTTTCATGCCTCAGATGCTCACCAACTAACGCAAATTACGCAGGCTTTGAAGTGAGGGATATTAAATTCAGCAGGAAACACAGAAGATGGTAGGTTGTGTTTTCTATGGAATTTTACTTCTATTGATTGGTATGTAGATGTTGGGTCATTGTTCATTATTAATTGTGTGTGATTTGAGGTGTTACGAAATTGGATTTTTTGCCTATGAGGGTGACTAGGCTACGTTTGGATGAAACTTTGTGTAGTCTTAAGATTGTGTAATTGGGAACTTCAGAGAGGTAAGTGTTAAGTGTGAGGTTAGATTCCTGTATGAGTGCTATGTTTATATTGAATTTAAATAAGGTGTTGAGAAATTCTTTATGTCTATTCTTTATACTATTGATGCTTAATTGAAGTATGTTGATTGAATTATGTGGATGGGGTATGCAAATTTCTGTATGCGAGTCTCCGCCTGAGTAGCAGAATATAGATTCAGAGAATATTGGAGAATATTCATTTAGGGTTTGGAGACTTGTGCACTTTAAGTGAAAATAGAGCTGGTAGACGTTGCATAATATTGTGGCTTGTCCTCTGATAAATTTGGAACAACTATGAAAAGTGGTGCTGAATTTGATTCTAAGTCGCCGGCTAATAGGAGAATTTGGGGAGCATACGCCGGCTTTACGCACCCCAAGTGCAAAAAAGTGGAGAATATAGATAAAAAATCCTAGCGAACAATTCTGAGCCCAGACGCGATGATCGGTGCGATCCCATGGATCACACCTCTCACAGGAGGTGAAGAAGGGGGGGGGGCAACAGTATGAAGTACTGCTTTCTTCCACGTCTGCTCCTACTTGGGTTGGTGATGGGTTTTTTAAAAAAGTACTTGCAGTCAAACAACGCCACACTTCCGGTTCAACTCGACTATATACAATCTAATAATAATAATAATAATAATAATAATAATAATAATAATAATAATAATAATAATAATAATAATAATAATAATAAAAATAATAAATGCTTAAATATCTTAACTTAAGATAAAAGAAAAGTCCATGAGGTAAGCCTTTCAAAAGAACACAGAATTAAGTTAAAACAATTTTAATAATCTAACAGACCTATCATCAATTTTATTTTATTCATACTTTAACTGCAGAATCTCCTATTGCTGCAGTATCGTGAGCCAAAACGTCTTCCAGACTTTGAGAAGGATGGACCCTGTGGTTAATGTGAGCAGTGGCGGTGGCTGGAATGACATTGTTCTGCAAGTAAAGTTTATTTCAAAGTGTAATGAATATTAAAAAAACTACAAGACAACAAAAAGGTGGGGAAATTTTGGGCATAAGGGGGTGTGAAATGCAGGTAAAGCTGGGGTGTCAATGATGATATTGTATGGAACAAGAGTTTAAGGAATAATAAAACTTTACAATATATTTATAGTCTTCTTCAAGAGATCCTCATACTAAAACAATATTGTTTCAGAATGAAGAATAATTTGGCGAGAAAAACCAAAGTTTCCCAGCAGAACATAGGATATTTAAAATTCTTAGACACTCTGGTTTAATATCAATTGTATTGCGCCATGAAAATGGTTTTACAATGCGGTTTATCAGCCCTACATTACTATATATATTGCTTAATTAACCTTTTTAGGTATTAAGAACCCAATCATATTATTTTAAAATAGTTCCAGCATGAAATTCGATAATTTTTCGTTGACACTGAAAGAATTTTTATAAGATAAATTGAAACATTTTTATTCGATGAGAATATATTATTAAATATTATTCTCAAAACATCTAATACACTAAAGGTCATTATAAATATCAATTATAGCTTAAACCTTGTTACATTTTATCCATTTTACTTTAACGAATATAAAAACAAAGAAGCAAATTAATCAAGGTTATCATCTAATTTTGAAGCATATAAGTAACTTCGTCTGTGTACCTCACTACGTTACAAACCTTGTATCCTGCATTTACAATCGTTACAGCTATTGTTGTTCTTATCATGCTATTCGATTCTCGCTTTAATGACATGGCATATGAAATTAGTGGTCCAAAGAGCCAAATATTGGTAAAAAGTAACTTTTGAGGCCAATTTGCCTATAAATAGTAAAAGAATATGACAAAATTAATTATTTTTATTGGAGGTTAGCACTTAATTAACAAATTAATTATTCAAATGTTTAATAAATTATAATAAAGATTACAAAAATGAAACAATAAATTTATTAAAAAAATTTAAAATAAAAAAAATTATTTTATATTGGGTACCTTTGGAGCTAAGTATCTAAGCATATCTGCCTCAGGACCAAGCCCAAACATTGAAGGCTGTGGATATTTGTACAAATTTGTGATTGCCCTTGATAATATTTCGACGGCCTGTTCATTTGGTGGAAATGAAGAATGACCTCCTACACCCTCGGTAGTAAGCTGTACTTCCATTCGGCCTTTTTCCGTCACTCCAACACTAAAAACACACAAAATCAGCAAATGACAACATAAAAAAATTATATTCAACTTATTCAAGCTTTAAACATAAAATTACAAACAATCTTTTGAAAGAGTTCCTATGGCCAAGCGTTGACTTACAGGAATAAAGGATTGCAAATGTCAAGATAAATTAAGGATATTGAAAATATCCTTTACTATTTTTACATAAATAAACGAAATAATACTTTCAATTTTTCATTGCAACTTACAGTGCTACAGGAGGATCAATGCCTGACATAACCCCACGCAAAATTGGTACTCCTTCGTCAAGAACAAAGTCAATTTGAGCATTCCTTTCACTCAAAAGCTTTCCAATATGACCTGTTTCCTGTACCTATAACTCAAAACAGAAATTAAATCATATCTTATGCGTTTAGAAATTAAAAAGACGATAGCATCCAAGACATTTGCCTCCCTGCAGGTGATCAACACAATATTTAATATTTTTTAATAAGACCATAATAACAGCGCACACTAATAAAACTACAATATATTTTTCCTGCGTACAATTACAAAGAAGAAGAGAAGAAAAAAAAAAAAAAGACTTTGTTTACGGGAATAATTAATAATATTAAAGAGTATGTATACAAATCACAAATTTTCACATATTATATTGATAATATTTATTGAAGATGAAAAAAATATTAATAATTTACTGCAACATAAACTAGTAAAAGAAAATTTAAAATATTTACATGTATATTATGTGCGTCTGTGCAGAGGTTGCTGCACACTGAAGACCTCTAACCAGCCTCCGGGAAAGGAAACGCCACTTTATCGTTGACACACGCTCACTTCTCAACATTTATTATCTATTATTGAAAGTTGGTATTCAAGCCAGAAAACCTCGGGCGGAGTAGCTGTCATGATGTTGAAGAGATGAAGTGTTGTCATGATAAATTTACGGGGAGCTGCTTAGGATTCGTCGGTAGTGCTAGCAGCCTCCTGCACCCCAGACGCCACAATATAATATAATATAATAAAATAATAAATTATATATATAATATATATTATATAATATATATATATATTATTGGATTATAATTAATTATATATAATATATATATATATATTATATGACATTTCAAATTACTAAAATTTGTATAACCACTACATATCTACTACCTACACTACTACTATATATACTAATAATTAATAACAATAATAATAATAATAATAATATAAATATAATAATATAATAATATATAATAATAATAATAATAATAATGATGCTCACTTCTTATCATTCCAAATTCAACATAAAAACGGTCTTAAAGGTTATCCAGTGCTTCTGAAGAGCAAATCCTATCTGCCTATTTATGCATTATATATATATAATATATATATATATTATATATATAATATATGTAATAATATAATTATATATATTATATATATATATATATATATAATTATATAATCATATAATATATTATTAGATATATATATATAGTTATTATTTATAGTTATATATATATATATATATATTATAAATATAATAAAATTATATATATATATATAATAATATATATTTATTTATATATATATATATATATTATATATAGGGTGAGCCGGGAGGAACTCTCCAAATTCCGGTAGTGTGTTGCACATACCTAAAGTGTAATGTTATTACAAATTCCTCCCGCTTAATTTTACTTATTTCAAGTAATTAATTTCTCTCTTAATAATTTAAATACAGAGGTTGATGACATGACGCAATCTTGTCGGACTACTCTCCCAATACACTATCTTTCTGAATTATTATCTATTTTAAGAGCTGCTTTCTGTCTCCAATTGCGTTTCATTGTTAATCTCAAACCTCAAATCCTTCCCATCTACTATCAGGCTCTATAACATCTTCATCCGTACTCGTGGCTTTCTCTGTCGAGAGCCTTTACATAGAAAAAAATTGTAAAGCATAAGTGAAGATTTTATTCAGCCCCTCATAGCTCTCTATGCCAAAATTCTTATGGCAAATGCGGCCTTTCATGTGAACGTTTTTATGTACGTTCCCAAACCTACATATAAGCACAATATTACAAAAAAAAATAAAAATACTTACAATAACTCCAGATTTATTATCAATTGCACCTCTTCCATAAATAGCAGGTTCTCCAGTTGTGGGATCTTCCACTATTTTCCCTAAAAACGGCGGAAAACTCCATTGGTCTGGGTCCACTATTATTCAAATCTCACTCTTCCTATAGCTCTATCCTTGATCCCTCCACCCGTTTTGTTGAAATCTTCCACTTATATTTGCCCTTAAAAACCCTGGCGGAGAAACTCCCATTTAGTCCGGGTCCTCCACCGCCCCACCGACACACCCATTATCAGCTCTCATAAAAATACCGTGTCAGAGGATTGATCCAGAGCCATAATAAATAATTAATCAATTAATTGAATAGTAATAAATAATAAAAATAATATAATATATATTTATAATAAATATAATAATAATATTTAAAAACAAATAAAACTATCGTTACTTACAGGGAGTCTTAGACTATATCAAATTATATTATATAACACGTTTTCTTTTTTTTATTTTGTACAGTTTCAAATTTCTGAAAATTTTAACATGCTTTTAGGTGCCACGCAGAAAGTTGCGTTCAGGTAACAATTCTTGCATTCATTTCCATGATATCATTCGCACTGGAGATGTCAAGTTTTTAACAGCTTCGGATGTGAGTGAAGATGCGACTGTGATATGCATCACTAATTGGATTCGCACTATCCTCATACCAATATTTCGGCAATACTGATGAGTTCATAAACCAGCAGTCAATATTTTTTAAATATATCTTTCATCTGATTACAGTCAGGCCAATAAAGGAGAATTACGTTACAATAAATTGCTAAGAGTATAGTATAAAGGGGTCACCCCGAAATGCGTGAAAGAACATTTGTCTGAAAGGAACTCCTGTCAAGACTTTTAACTTCCAGACATGAGTGCCCGCAGGGCGTGAAAGGAGGGGGAACTTGCCCCCCCTCCTGGAATACGCAGAAAAGAATGTGTTCCATGTATTTGAAAAAACAAACTCTTCATAAACTTGCACGAAATTTCTTTAATTAGGTAATTAAAAACAAAACAAAACAAAACTTTATTATCTTAAAAGTTTTAATAAAAAACATTATATATTTCTTTTGTTTTGTGTTTCACAATTTAAATATATCATTACTAATGTACTATGTTTTATTTGGTATATTCAAGAAATTCAGTTGGCAACCCTGCAAAACTTTTTCAATATATTTGTTGAGGATTGAGGTTTATCATCATCATTAGCTGCCCCTTGGTTCCCCAGAGATGGGGGTTGGGTGCGCAAACATAACATGCACCGGAAGCAAAATAGATAAGTAGAAGACCCCTCCCCCTCAACCTAATTTCACACTCTTAAGTGCGGGATCTTCACGGCCAAAATCAGCCATGAAGTATTACAACATCATGACAGTCAACCATTGGCTATCTCCATTCAGGGCTCATCTGCAGAGGGTCAGACCAAACAATTGTCCTTCAAAAAACCACGCACTTACTCTATTTCAATTCTTCTCGCTGTGCTAATTCCATTCCTTTTCTCAGACACTATCTAAATGATTAATCAAACCATTTTTTCATTGATCCCCAACGGTAAATTTTCCACCACAACCCTAGGCCGCATAACCAACCGCTACACTCCCTCTTTTCATAGACCAACCTTCTTAACAATATTCTCATTAGTCTGCTCCAAACCTTTACACCACCTAATAAACAGCTCGTTCTTAGTTTATCAATATCTTCTCACAGCTTTATACGCCACTAAAATTATCTATCTGAACAAACTAAGATTTATACCTTTTATTCAACACCATAGTTCATTACTATCTATACAAACACACATATACCCTCATGCAAACCATTAGGCATCAAGACTTGCCCTGATACCGTTTGGGTGAAGCACTGTTTACCCCACAACCTAAAAATTTTATGCCGCCGATGCAAACATTATTTCCCTCACATCAACCTCAGCAACAGTATCAACCAACCCCTCTGCAGGAGCATTCGTCGTACCAACAGAGTCATCTGGTAGACTATTCAGCCTCAAGAGTTAATCTGAAATTCCCAGCTCCTCAGTACCCTTTTCATCCCCAGCAATCCACACCCTGCCAAACCTCTCTACCAATAATCTTAATCTTTCTTCCGATTCACCACACAAAACCAAATAATCTGCTTACAATAAGCAGTGAAACCCCCACTCCCTTCATTCTCCATCAGTCTACCCCCTTCTCCTGCCACTCCTACCGTAAATTCTTCCATAACCCTATCCTTAAACAAATTAAATAGCCTTGGAGACATAATACATCACCACCTCAGTCCACTATTAATATTAAAATTCACTAACCACACCCTTCGCTATCAACATTGCATTACTTTATTTCAGTTTCAGAACCTTCTCCACTTTGATTCCATTCGAAGCCTACAACAAACCTGCCACAGAGCTTCCTTATAATCCTGTCATACACCAGTTGCAAATCCAAAACCTTAAACAGTTTGTTCTTCTATCTCATTTTCTCACTCATTTGCTTCAATGTAAAAATTTGATCTACTTTCTAAATGCTCCTTGTTCTTAAACAATCAGCCCATCAGGCACATATCTTCCTTCCCTACAACACTCAATAAACTAATTACCCAATAATTCCTACCCCTTTTCACCGTTACCCTTATACAAAGTACCATTAGTTTCTCCCCTATCCTCGGAACTACATCTCCACAAAAGCTTTGTTACACAACTCCACATCCAGTCAATAACACCTTTTTCAATTTCTTTAATTTCATCAATTCATCATATACAGATTTACAATTCTTCAAACTTCTCGCTCTACCGTATACCCTCTCCCCCAAATTACTACTTCTCTTAGATATTCCAAGCCCTCACATTCACATCCCTCCTCATCACCCAATGTTCATGCGAATTTTCAAAATGTCCCGCCCACTCCTCTCTCATTCTCATCTGTCACGAGAGCAACATCCCCTATTCATTATTCTATAAGATTTCCCTTACTGTTGTTTCTAGTTTTGCATTTCCCTTTAACCCTTAATAAGGCAAATCCATTTGCTCAGGTGTAGCCTAAATTTCCGCCCCCCCCTAAAAATGGAGCATAAAATCGGAATTCAGCCGATTTGATATATAAACCCCAAATGTAGCTTTTTTTTTCCCTTTAAAAACGTTGACTTTCCGTTTTTTCTGGTCTGTATCATTCTTCCAGAATTTTCAATTTTCAATTTTTCATGTTTTTTAAGATGACCAATATATCTTTCAAATTTTTTACCGAAATGACTTCAACTTGAAATAGGCATAGATGTCCATTATTTAAAAAAATAGAGAAGTACTTTTTCATTTTTGTGTTGTGCTCAGCGTTTGTCCCATTCCAAACCCACTTTTTTGAATTTTGAAAGAAAAATTTGCGATAATTTCTTTTTCTTTCGGGCAATGATTAAATTTCAGGGGGCTATGTTCAGAGAGATGCACACTTTGTTACTTAATCATTCTTTATTGCGCATTAGATTGTTGATTTTCTTGGAAACAAATTTTCAACAAAAAAAATTCGAATTTTTTTAAAGTTTTCTTTTGAGTAACACAAGAATATCTAAGTAAAATATGCATCTTGCCGATACATATGCCCCGAAAGTTCATCCACTTCGCTTGAACAGAAAAAAAATTATCGCAATTTTCATTTCCAAAATCCAAAATATAGATATGATGGGGTTTGAAATGGGACAGACGCTGAGCACAAACTCAAAAAAAATCGAAAAAACTTCTCTACTATTTAGATAAAGATTACATCACATTCAGTTTTATTCATTGAAAAAAATCTGAGTGATACGAATATATATATATTGAAAATTATAATTGTGAAAGAAGTTTCAAAAACACCGACATCAACGTGGTAGTCTTTAAAATCATACATTTTGTGTTATATAGTCAAAATCTATGAAAAACCCGAAATTTTATTGTTCTTTTTAGGTTTGCTTGAAAATTGGGACACGCCCCAGCCCCAAATGGATTTCTGCCCGTATTAACAGCTTTCTTGTTTCTTTGTTTAAGTTCCCATCACACTTCCTTTCCAAACTTTTGGATTTGTACCGGTTGGGCTCGCCAAGGATTGCAACTGGTGGCTGAAGTCGTGCCGCCGTCTGGATAAACCTGTGCATTAACTGGCTGTGGTGAGTGGGGAGCAGGTGGGTGTGTGTGTGATAGTGTGTGTTACGCGCGGTGGGGAGTCCAGCACCGTCGTGTGTGACCATGTTACTATGACAGGCCGGCAACTTTTTCATTTCAAAAGTTTAACGCTCTAAAGGGTAAATGTATAAAAACAACAACAACAACAAAAGTCGGTGGGGAACGTACCCCCGGTAATGAAGAAAAAGTTACCGGTTCACAAGGGGGGGGTTAAAGGGAACATGAGCGACTAAAACGAGAAAATGACCCAAAAGATGGGGGAGGTGTGTAGTGTGAGGAGTTACATGATCATAAGAGGATTAGAGCGAATAATAAATTATCTGCTGGACAAAACAGTACAAACTAAATTTATCGTAGTGTCTCGCAAATGAACCTAATCATATATAGACAGTTAGCCTCTAACAATAGTAGGAATATAATATATATAATAGTCTGTTAGATAATTACAAACGTTCGGAGAGGAGAATATGAGAGAAGATGAAAAAAAATTTAAGATATAAAATAAAAAGAGATATACAAGCAACGGAGTAGGGGACCCGAACCAGCCCACCCCGATTTACGTCGTGGAACAAACGGAGACCAAGCGGTAGGGGGTCTGGTGGGGTGAGTGAGAGAACACGATGTGGGGGGAGAGGTGGGGAGGCAAGGTGATGAAGAGGAATATTCCGAAATAAAAAAAAATAACTAACACCATCACAAAACACAA
>JABUQX010133832.1:0-2500 GCA_015478945.1 Trachelipus rathkii
TTATTAGTGAGAAAATAATTAATAACTAAACACAATTCGTAATAAATTCATACAATTTTTAATCGAAAAATTTAAAAAAAAGTAAAGAACCATACATTTAATGACCTTCACACTATAAGTAATTATATAAATAGTGCCATGACTGAGTCAATCTTCTCATGTACTCAGCATATAACTTGATGACTCGAGTCATCAATTTCAGAAAAATTGAGTCCTGATCAGAAACTGGACTTGTTTTATAATATATATATAGTATTATATATATAGATATATATATATATATATACTATATATTATATATATATATATAGTATAGTATATTTAGTATATATATATATATTAAATTTAAAAAAAAAAGGTTATATATATATATATATATAATATATACATATTTAGTGAAGTACATATATCTCAAGAAAAAAAACCTATACAACTTTTCAAAGACTATTATTTAAAGATAAAGTTGCATAAATATCATGTTGACCTAAAAAATCGTTTGTGTTTTTTTTGCATTTATTCATAGAATACATTTTAGATTCCCCTTTACACCTATGGTAATTACTTTAAACTAAAACACATAAACAATAGGATCTAACCGCAAAAAGATGGCAGGAGTCGGGGTCTCTCGGCCTCGCGGTGACAGACGACGGGGGGAACTTCGTCCCCTCTTGTCCCCTGTCGGTCGAAGTCCCCTAGAATGGGAAAATAAATTAAAAAATTTCTAAATGTTTCCGATGAATAAATGAAAAAAAAAAAGATTTGTAGGTTAACATATATTGTAATGAAACTTTTATTTCTAAATAAAGTATCTTTGAAAAGTTATAGTTTTTTATCTTGGTTATTTATGTCACCTTCACACATATATATTATATTATATATATATATATATATATAATATAGTATATATATATATATACTAAATTATATAATATATTAATTATATATATATGATATATATATATATGAAAGGAATCCTAAGACTTTCCAATCCTTAAATTATCCAAATCCTTTTTAGGGATTCGAGGCACGTTGAATTATTAAAACAAAGTCGCAACTTATTTGCCTTTCTGAGAAGTTCGCCGCAATAACGCTAGACCTGGAGTAATATAATTTGTGAGAGGCGATTATTATTTATTACGGGATAGAGAGGATATAGTATAATAAGAAATGGAAAAAAAATGGAATAAGAAAACTACAGTAAAATGGTATAAAAGGAAAGTTGTGTTAAGAAAGTATTTAAAAAAGTAATATATATTGATGGCTTGTAGGAATGAAGATGTTATTTAGGACTATGATTCTATAGTAGCATAATAGATTAGTGTTAGTTGTATAGTGATTTATTATATATTATATATGTAGTATACTATAGTATATATACTATATATATATGTATGTATATATATATATATATATATTATACGGTCAGGCATCCGCGATTTAAAGGCAGGCCATGTATCTGCCAGCAAAAAAATTCACAAAGATAAATAAAACTTTATTTAATCAGGAGACATTTTTATCCATGTTTTTTTTAAAAAAAATAAATAAAAAAACGCTTTTGAAAAAACTTAAAATTGTTAAAATTGTGGAAGCTGTTATGATAAGCGCATCGTTTTTTGAGAATTACGAAGAAGCTCGAAGTACCGAGAAAGCGCGCAAAGTTTGCCAAAATTTGAATTTTTTTTTTTTTAACTAAAGAATATCCCAACGGGTAAAAATTAAAGATGGACAGAGATAGTCGGGGTTTCTCGGCCTAACGGGGGAGGGGGACGACGGGGGAACGAAGTCCCCTCTGCCCTCCGTCGGCTCGAACCCCTAAAAGGACTATAAAGAAGAAAAAATAACATTGTTCTCAAAAGCGTGAAAAAATAAATATTATTTGTAACTCTTGCTTCCGGTGAACTATTGGCATGGGATTCAAGGTCGAATCAACAGCGTTCGCTTGCCAGATCTAAGATTATAATAATGTTTTTTTTGTTTTTTAGGTTTTTTTTAATTTGAGTAAAGTATTAGAGACGATCATATAACATACGATATTTTTTTTAAGTTTTCATATGGCGAATGAAATTGCTATGTACCTGAAATCAAAAGAATTATTTATGTTTGCCCGTGCAGATGTTATAGTTTTCTAGTTACACTGCCTTGGCCTCTTCGGGAAATGCTGGCCTTCAATATAGTTATATACTTATATATTATATCTATATATATATATATATATAATAATATAATGTTTATATATATATATATATATACTTATATATATAATATTATATTATAATATATAATACGATACTATATATATATATATATATAGTATATATTATATTATTATGAGTATAGTATATATATATCGCTCTTGATGGAGCAACCTCTTCCTCCTCTCTTATTAATTGTGGTGTTCTTCAGGGTTCTGTTTTATCTTCCAACCTTTATTCCTACTTTCATCAACGATTCTTAATTGCACTTCTAACTCTGTTCCTTCTTTATGCGACGATGACTCTAC
>JABUQX010133832.1:7500-14560 GCA_015478945.1 Trachelipus rathkii
TCTCCTCTCTCCTCTCTCTCTCCTCTCTCATCTCTCTCTCTCTCCTCTCTCTCTTCTTCACCTTCTTTTCCATCTCTCTGATTCTTGGTCCTCAGCCCTTCGAAATTTCGGGAAATCTTCTGCTGGGGTGCTAGAAATATCGAAAACCTTCGATAAAATCTGGCGCAAATTTTTTTACTTCTATACTTCCCTCCTTCGGTCTCTCTCTCTCTCCTCTCTCTCTCTCTCTCTCTCTCTCTCTCTCTCTCTCTCGCTCTCTCTCTCTCTCTTTGATTTCCTTTCGGGTCGTTCTATAACAGTTGTTGTAGATGGTCACTGTTCATCCTTTAAGTCTATAAATAGTGGTGATCCTCAGGGTTCTGTTCTACCCCCCCCACAACTCTTTTCCTACTTTCATCAATGAACCTTTTTTCCTATTACTGCTCCACCTCTCTACTCATATGCCGACAACTCCACCCTCCATTACTCCTTCCATTTTGAAAGATGTCCTACTCCGGCCTTTCTTGGGGGATAGAACAGAACCCTGAGGAACACCACTATTTTTTGGAGCATTAGAACATGTTATTTTCAATTCCTCAAAAAACTCAGTTATATATATATAGTAATATCAGTAATATATTATATATATATATATATATATATATATATAATCATATATTATGATATATATATATATACTTAATATATATATAGTATATATATATTAGTATATATATATAATATGTTCATTGTGAACATATACATTGCACCACTATCTATGATTGTTGAGACGAACGTATAGTTAACTTGTCACCGCAACCGGCTCCGTTATATGCGTCCAAACACATGAGAACTTCTCTTATTCTTCTCCATCTTCTCATTTTCTGCCTACGCAGTCTGTGCTTTTCTTTCTGGCTCCGGGCTCGCTTGCTGCACCGGACATCAGTCAGTCAGGCCCGCTTCGTTCTCTAGATTCCGATTCATCTCCGATGCCCCGTCGGCTATTTAATTTTTGATATATCTACTGTCATTTCCTATTTGGTGGGGCTTAACACCTCCCAACATGGGGCGTAGCAGAGTGAAACCACCGATCTGGCAAGATGACAACACCAGCTTGTTTAAAGGTAGCAAATTTAAGGGGATACGAATTGTCTCTAAGTCCCCTCCCTAAATTAAGGGGGAAAATAAAAAGGGGGTGGGGCTGGTCTGCGTGCGGTGGTCATTACTAAAACGATTATATCGAGTGAGTATTAAATAATAGTAATGAATTTCTTTCTATTATATTTTTCACTGTAATAAGTCAACCAGATCAGTTAGAAAGACGATTTAAATATCGATATGGTGGTAAAAGGCCACGCCTAATTGATTGGTAATAATCAGAAATGGTTCTAACGATCATTTAAACCCTTCTGAGAATCAAAAATTTCTGTTTTGGAGTGCTAAACCCACTAAGTTCAGGTTAAAAAAAAACTCAGATAATGGTCATCCTGACCTCAAAATCGGTTCTCAACCGACTTAGAACATTGTACTTTGACACATCAAAGCTTCAAAAATAAAACGAAGTTGATGGAAATCCTTCCCGCAAAGTCAATTGCCGACATGACTTGGATTCCCTGCCGGTTTCGAGATCCAAATCCTCCGAAAACGGTCTTTCAGGTCTCAAACACCGTCTCTCCGACCTTAGAAACGTATCCTTGTCGCGTCAAGCCTGAAAAACCGGTTGTTGCAAAATGTTGCAAACGTTGATTTGCATCATCCGCTTGCAACATTTCTTCTGCCAAACTCGCCATGTATACTACTTTATATATATATATTATATATAATAATAATATATATATATATATATATATATATATATAATATATATATATATATATATATATATATATATATATATATATATAGTATAATACTATATATAGTTTTAAAATCTATTCTCTTATGCGCAAGAAATACACTTTGCATAAAAAACCAATAGGAAAATGAAAAAAAGCTGTCACCAAGCACTTTCGTAGTATTACTCTACACATTTTCAAGATGTAACGAAAATGAAATGTGTAGAGTAATACACGAAAGTGCTTGGGTGCTATCCTTTTTTTCATTTCCTTGTGTTTATCATATATATATATATAATATTATATATATATATATATATATATATTATATATATATATATATTATATATTATAATATATATTATATATATAAGATAGTTATATATATATATATATATATATATATATATATATATATATATATATATGTGTGTGTGTGTGTGTGTGTGTGTTTATATTGAAATGAAAAATGTTATTGTTATTAATAATATAAATAAGCATAAGAATTATTTACTATTAATGAAAGTGTAACAAAATCAAAGTTTTTAATTTTAGAATTCTCCGAAAGCAAACTCAGTTCTATTTCTCCTTTAAAGTTTACAACTCACAGGCATTGCCCAATTCTAGAAGGGAACTGCTGCTAGGTAATAACTATCCTAATGTCAGCATGAGGGATCGAACCCTGCCTCTTTTCCTTGCGACTCTGTCGCTCCACCGATTGCGTCACATAACTAAGAACTCTTCTCTCTCTCTTCATTCTCTGCCTCATCTCTCCCTCGCCGCTGACAACTCTAACTTCAATCTAAAATGTCTTTGTGCTCATCTCTCTGTCTTCATCTCTCCTACCTATCTTTGTTTCTCTCTTTATACTCATCCTCTCTCTCTCTCACCCTTCTCTCTCTCTATTCTCTAATATATATATATATATATATATATATAATATATATATATATATTATATATATATTATATATATTATATATACTATTTATAAATAAAATTATATAATAATTTAATATTATAATATAAATATTAATAAAATTATTTATAGTAATATATATATATAATATATATATATATATATATATATTATATATATAATATATATATATATATATATATATAATATATATATATATATATACTATATATATATATATTATATAATATATAATATATATATATATATAAATTATATATATATATATTATATATATGATATTATATATTATATATATATATATATATATATATATATATAATATATATATATATATATATATATATATATATACATAGTTTCTATTTTTTTATATGTCTATTCATTATATAATATATATATATTATATATATATATATATATATATATATATAAGACAGTGTGTGTGTATGTGTGGCTTTTGTCTTCGTTGAAGTTCAATTTAGAGAATGAATGAGAAGTAGAATTTCTAATTCTTCTTCTTTATTTATTGGCGTTCGGGAAAAGCAACAATTTCAATTTTCAGATTTTGAAGAAGAAGAAGAAGAAGAAGAAGAAGAAGAAGAAGAAGAAGAAGAAGAAGAGGAAGAAGAGAAGAAGAAGAAGAAGAAGAAGAAGAAGAAGAAGAAGAAGAAGAAGAAGAAGAAGAAGAAGAAGAAGAAAAAGAAGTAGTAAAAGTAACATTAAAAGAAGATGAAGAAGAAGAAGAAGAAGAAGAAGAAGAAGAAGAAGAAGAAGGTCTAAAGTCGATTAAATTGCTTGTTTGTATCTCCTTGATTGCTTGTTTCTTTGTAGTATTTGATTGCCCTTTTTGTTTTGTTTGTCTTTATTAAGGTACGCTCAAACCAAAGCGAACTCCAACTCAAGAGCTCACCCGTACCCGATCAACCCAATACATGGTTGACAATTAAAAACCATACACCAAAATTCGCGAGCGGTTAGCATGAGCTGTCATGCAAAAAATAATTCTTTAAGACTGTTTTCTTATGTTGCCTTTACACGCACGGTTTTAACTACGCCCAACGTCTCGAGTCGGTCATATGAGCACCATAAACTACTTACGTGATGTTAATGCAAAGAGAACTCCAAGGTGAGAGCGAATGCGAGTGCGATCAACACAGCACATGGTTGAGAGTTAAGAGACACACACACACACCAAAGCGCGAACATTTAGGCCGTTGTGCGGTCAGTAACTCAGTATAAGCGAATACGAGCCCTATCAACCCAACATAACACGGTTGAGAGTTAAGAAACACACTCTAAAGGGCGAACAGCTAAGCGGTCACACGATTAAATGGTTTTTAGGTTGTTCGCTTAAAAGCAGGAATACGTCAAAGCAAACGCGAACTCCGAAACCGATCAATCCAATATATGGTATTTTGTCACGCGGGCAGCTCGCTTTTGTGTGTGTACTAACTTCTTCTGCAACAGTTCACGTTCGCATCCGTGCTTTTTGCGTCTCTGCTCGCCTTTGCTCGCCTTGCTCACATTAGCATTCGCGTCCGTGCTCGCGTCCGTGCTCGCATCAGCGCTCGCAGTCGTGCTCGCAGTCGTGCTCGCATCCGTGTTCGCGGCCATGCTCGCATTCGCGTTCGCGTTAGTGCTCGCAGTCGCGTTCTTTTTGTTTTGGGCGTACCTTTACACGCACAATTTTGACCCCAGTAATGTAGAAAGTTATATTTCTCAGACAAAAAATTTATACATCTTAATTTTTATATTATTTTTCCCTGTAGTAAAACCACTGTTTGCCGTTTACCTATTAATTGCATTTAAATTAATTCTTTTATTGTCCTAATAGGAAAAAATATAAAATATTGAAAAATATTTTAAAAATGAGAATAAATAATATAATTAAGCAATTAAACAATTAAACAATTAAACAATTTCTACACAGTAAACTTTTATGTTCGCTCTCCTGGATGCTGTTAAGTTGCTTAATTAAATATATATATATATATAATATATATATTATATATATATATATATATATATTATATATATATATATATATATATATATATATATATATATATAATATATTATATATATATATAATATATAGTATCCTTAAGGTGTCCCTTATTATGTGAAAGTTAAAAAATTTGTGTAACGCATACCATCATAATTTGTTGATTTGATCATAAAAGTCATAAAAATAAACTTTTAAGCGTCAATCGGTGTACATTAAGCCGTGGCGACCCGAAACTGAAACCATGTTCAATTTTGTTAATATATGTTAGCGTAAAACTGTTATAGCCGCGGGATGGCTGTAACTTCATAGTGATTATGATCTTGTGAGTTAACGAAGCACGTTATTTTTGTGGTGCTTTTGTGATATATATATATATATATATATATATATATATATATATATAAATATATATATATATATATAATATATATATATATTATATATAATATATATATATATATATATATATAATATAATATTATATATATATTTATATATTATATATATCATATATATATTATATATATATATATATATTATATATATATATATATATATAATATATATTATATATATATATATATATATATATATATATAGAATATATATATCGTGTTTTACTGATTTTCTTTAATTTTTAGCTATACTAACTTTTCGTTTTCATTTCTACAGATGGCATTAACATTAAGAAGTAATCATAAAAAAGTATTTTTAGTGGAGACAAGCACAAACAACCAAAAATAACAGGTGCAAATAATACCTTAATGAAAGTGCAAACCTAGTTTATTCGTGAGTATATTATATTTTGGGAGAAAGCTAGAATACAACCAAATTCATTATCTAACTGTGTGACAAAGTTATTGAAGCTCAATAAAGTGTGAAAGCAGTTTTAAAAAAAATGCAATCAAAATTAAAGATGTTTTTAAGCAACGGGAAGAGGATTTCCAAAACGAATTGGACAATATATTTGACATTGCTCACACCGATGCCTTGAAAATAATGAAAATAGAGGAGGGTAAAATCTTCTTACATCGACAGAGGGAACCACGGTGACAGGGTTGCCAGAGGGAAACAAAAAACTAGCAGAAAAAGGAAAAAAGGTGCTAGAAAGGGAAATGATACCAGAGAAGAGACGATTTAATCATATGTCGTCGTCTGTCCCATCAACCTCATCATCGTGACTCGAATTATTTTATCAGGAACATGACGATACCTCTTCTACATCTGATGAAAATCAGTCAGACTTTCTACCGACTTCATCTAAAACAACACACTCTGAAACCACTACAAAGCGAGGAAGAAAGGATATCATTACCCCAAAATTAGTAGCAGCCTTAGATAGATGCGAGTTAAGTGTAAGACACTCCTTTTATATTCTTCAAGCTACAGTGGAAGGACTTGGAATTAGTCTTGATAATTTTCCAACCGACAAGTCTTCTATTCAGCGAATTCGAACGCAAACAAAGAAAGAACGAGCACAAGCTATAAAGGCAGATTTTCAAAGCATTGTACTGAAGTCGTGACAGTTTATTGGGATGACAAATTGTCACCTGCGTTAAACGTAAGAAGATTCAAAGAAGAACGACTACCCATCATAATTACATTTGGAAATAGAGAGCAACTTCTTGCGGTACCAAAACTAAACAGCTCTTCTGGTACAGAGCAAGCTGAAGCAGTTTCGAGAGCTCTTACTGACTGGGACTTAAGAGATAAAGTACAGATAATGTGCTGCGACACAACAGCTTCTAATACAGGTCGCTTCAATGGTGCTTGTGTACTTTTGGAACAAAAACTAGAAAGAGAGTTGATACTTTTTTCGTGTCGACATCATGTTTATGAGTTGGTACTGAAAAGTGTAATTGAAAACAAAATACACCAAGTGACAGGTAGCCCAGACATTGCTTTCTTTAAAAATTTTAAGGATAATTGGAAAAACATTGACCAAAGCAAGATTCAAACAAATACCGACATTGTAAAAAAATATTTTACTGACAGAAATTGAAGGATTGTTACAGTTCTTTTCAGCTGAATTAAAGAAATCTATCGCGAGTCACGACTACCGTGAACTTATTGAGTTATCTCATATTTTTAAGGGGAGATGATGGCAAAAAACTGAAAATAAGGCCTCCAGGTGCAATGCATCAAGCGCGATGGATGACAAGGGCCATTTATTCACTAAAAATGTATTTGCTGCATTCTCAACTGAATATTAGCAATAAAGACGAACAAGCACAGGAAGATGTTTGCTTATTTATTGTGACTTCCTATGTTAAGCCTTTGCTTCAATGCAGTTTGG
>JABUQX010133833.1:0-5000 GCA_015478945.1 Trachelipus rathkii
AAGAGAGGAATGAATCCTTAGTCCGGAGCCGGAGCCGAACCGAAGTCGGAGCCGGAGCCGATCGCTGGGATGAATTTTTTTCATTAAATACTTTTTAGGAGAAAAATATGTTGTCAGAAGACGTGCTGAATAATTTTCAAATAGTGCAAATTCCTTAGTCGGATCCGGAGTCGGGAGCGGGAGCCGAGTATGAAATTTTTTCGAAAAATATTTTTTAATTTGAAAAAATTATTACCAGAAGACGTGCTGAAAAATTTTAAAATAGTGCAGAAACCTTAGTCGGAGCCGGAGCCGGAGCCGGAGGCGGGGTTAGATTTTGGGTATAAATTTTTTTTCAAGAAATATTTTTAGGTGAAACTATAATTCCAAAAGAAGTGCTCATCAATTTTCAAATATAGAAACCTTAGCCGGAGCCGAGTCTGAATAAAATAATTATTTACGTTTGCGTGATTATAATATATAATATATTATATATATATATTATATATATATATATATAATATATATATATTTATTATATAATATATATATATATTTACCCTATATATATATATATATATATAATATTAATATATAATATGGTAGACGAGATGATGAGATCTTTAATCAATTACACCTAGAATTAAATCACTCATATACCTCGGGTACAATAATTAATAAGATGGAAGGTATATAGAAAAATAGTTGATGTTTTTTTCTTTTATTAATATCTTTTTTATATTGTTGTTTGCACACATAATAATAGACAATTTTTATTTGTATAATAAATAAGGAGTGGGCCACAGACCCTTTAAATATATTTTCGTGAATACTTAAATCCCCATATTATATACATTTCATTTTAGAACAGTTTGCAAGGTGGGGCAAATAATATAATGCCATGTTCCTTACTAGATCTCTATCACCGTTCTTCTCTAATTTTTTAATCTTTTTATTCACTGGTGAATCAACTTAGCGTATCAAATGACTTACAAGAGATCTTGTTATAAGAACATTAATAATATATAACACCTTTAGTTTTATTACAAAAATAAATGTATTTTGTGTGTCCGGGCGATGCCCGGGACACTTGGTAACGGCTCTGAGTCGGGGCCGAACTACACTCTTCCCCTCGTTTTTGGCGTCCAGATATTGCCGGACAAGGGAAAAGTCCCTTTATTGGCTGACTTTAAGATTTTAAATAATATAAACAAAAAAGAATAAAAACAGTTGTGTGTGTTATCTTATAAACTGTAAGTAATTTTACCGTACATAATAATACAAAACGGTTGGAGCTGTGTTTCTCCTCCCATAATAATAGCTTTACAATTACAATAAAGATTATAATAGCATTATTTTATATAGTACTATACTTTAGTACATATATATATATATATATATATATATATATATATATATATATATATATTTATTATATATATATATTATATATATATATATATATTATACATATATTATATATATATATATAATATGGCTATTTATAAGTGGTTGACTCCAAGAGCGAAAATCAATAATTAATTTATCGTTATTTTAATAATTTTAAGGTAAATACATTAAATTTTCGGTAACCTAACGCTAACTTAACCTAACCTAAACCTAACCCTAACCAAACTTAACCTAAATTGACCTAACCTAATATTAACGGAGTCCACCCACTTATAAATATCCATATATATATATATATATATATAATATATATATATATATATATATATATTATATATAATATATTATATATATATATATATAAATATATATATATATATATATATATATATAATGCCTAGTCTATAAAATAGAACATCTTCAGTGAGGAGAGGCGGTAAATCTTTTTGAAATAGCCATAAATATCCTCAACGTCACAGATGAATCAATACGTCAATACCTCTCCAAGCATACCACGTGGAAAGCACAATTTCAATGTAATAAGATAATAAGGATAGCATATATGCTAATAAGGTGATGTCACGAATTTAACAATTTAGAAAATAGTTTTTTATAGATTCTAGGATTTTGTTATAAATTTTTTTTTATAAAATTAAAATTTATATTTAATTTAAGTATCCGCCTTCCCAGAAAAGAAACATCTCGGAACAGATTTCTAATCTAATGCTTCGGAAATCACTGCTTTTAAACTCGGGTACCTATTTAAATCGACAGGAGGGTGGTTGGAACACCTGCTGGGCTACATTGGGCATTCTGCTTGGTTGTTCCTGGGTTACAGGAACCACCAACCCAAAAGTCAAGAAACGCCCGAAATGGCACAACATTGCTTGGTTGCGACAAATTTGCAATACTAAGACAAAGAAAAATTTCCACTCGCGCTAGGACTTCGAACCATCGGCAACAGCCGTCGCCGTTAACAATGTACAAGGAAGCTCTAACCACTAGTCCAATCCGCCTTTCCAGAAAAAAGAAGGAATATCGGAACAGTTTTCAAATTTACTGCTCCGATATCACTGCTTTGAAACTGGATACTTTATTTAAATCGACAAGAGGGTTGTTGGAACACCTGCTGTGGCTACATGACAATTCTGCTTGGTGCTCCTGGGTTCAGGAAGCAACCACCAAGAGTCAAGGACGCGAAATGGGCCTAACCATGCTTGGTTGCGGCAATTTTGCATAATAAGACAATATAAATTTCACTCAAAGTGCCAGGAACCCGAACCTTCGACAACAGCGTCGCCGTTAGAAAATGTACAGGAAGCCTCTGTCACTGTCCGAGCCAGCGGCCCGGACGCCGCCGCCCGCCCCGCGCGCGCCCCGGCCGGCCTTTCCCAGAAAAGATGGCATCTCGGAACAATTTTCTTATATATTGCTTCGAAATCCCTGTTTTTGACAGTACTTAATTAAATGGACAGGAGGGTGGAACACCTGCTGGGGCTACATAGCATTCTGCTTGGGTATTCCTGGGTTATAACAAGAGCAACCAATCAAAGTCAAAGAAAGCCGAAATGGGCACAACATGCTTGTTGCAACAAATTTGCAAAAAATAAGACAAAGAAATTTCACTCGTGCCAGGACTCGAACCATCGACGACAACAGCGTCGCCGTTAGATAATGTCCAGGAAGCTCTAACACTAGTCCGATCCGCCTTCCCAGAAAAAAGAAGGCATATCGGAACAGTTTCTAATCTTCTGCTTCCGATAACCACTGCTTTGAAACTCGAGTAACTTATTTAAAATCGACAGGAAGGTGGTTTGGAATCACCTTCTGGGGCTACATGGCCTTCTTGCTTGGGTGCTCTTGGGTTACAGGAGCAACCAACCCAAAGTAAAGCAACGCCGAAATGGGCACAACATGCCTGTTGCGACAAATTTTGCAATAATAAGAAAGAATAAAATTTCACTCGCGCCAGGACTCGAACCATCGACAACAGCGTCGCCGTTAGACCAATGTGCAGTAGGCTCTACACTAGTCCGATCCACTACCAGAAAAAGAAGGCATCCTCGGAACAGTTTTTCTAATTTCTCTCTGCTTTCGATATCACTTGCTTTTGAAACTCGGTAAATTATTTAATCCATGGAAGGGTTGCTTGGAACCCCTAATATATATATATATATTATATATATATATATATTAATAATATATATATATACTACTATATATATATATATATATATATATATATATATTATATATATATATAATATATATAATATAATATATATATATATATATATATATGAAATTAAATATTTTTTTGCCGTTAATAATTCCTAATATTTCCAAATGGTTTTATTTGTGTTTTTCTAGCACTTCATTTTTTTCTTAACATTAGATCACAAAAAAATTCATTAAAAAAAAACGAACAGTTTTTTTTTCTTAAAATTTGGTAACAACTCTGCATATAAAATCCTTAACAGACTGACGTTTATTTTAAATGCTTTTGTATGATGTAAGGTGGTGTCACACGTGATTGAACGTTTTTACTTCAAAAATTTTGAAAGCACTTTTCAGAGATTGTCCAAAAAAAATTTTAGAAAATAAAATTTGAAATAAACTGTCTAAATGAAATTTATTCCTACAAAAAAATAGGAGTATTTTAGTGAAAAAAGCATATTTTATTGTCATTTTTGTGAAATCCCCGAAAAAAAAAAATTTTTCCCCTCTCACCCCCCCAAAAAAAAACGAACAGTTTTTTTTTTTTGGTTTCCCAAAAAAATTAAAGATAAATTAGTTGTTCATCAAAAAAACATTTTCTTTTATCGGTTCGAAGAAATGGATTTTGAGGATAAAGTCTCCCCTTAATCGCTTAAATTGGAAAATGATGAAAAATTTTGAGAAAAATTCTTCTTTAGTAGAATGTAAATCAATATTTTTGCAACCAAAAGAAACAAGAAATTAAAGGATAAAAAATCATAGTTCGAATTGTTAAAAAAAGGAACGATTTAATTTTTTTTTTTTTTTTTTTCCATTTTATGGGAAAATTTCTCGCATTTTTAGTGTAGCGAAGAATATATTTTTCTCAATTCCCGAATGGATTATAAAAGTAAGGTAAGTTATGTGGTTCGAAAACTTCGGAAATTTTTGAAGGCTTCGTCCCTCAGCGGATAGTATGAAAATAAACAGAATTAAAGCAAAGTTAGTGAGTTTTAATTGCAGAAAGGAAAATTGATATATGTCTCCATGCCAGAGAAAAACGTCTCAGATATACGGTCTGCATACTCTGAGAAAATCCCCCAAAATCAAATGAATACTGCCGCACTTCCGACCGGATAGGGATAGCATATCTCCCTTTCTAAAACACCTCCCAACTTTCCTATCCCATTCGGTGGCTCTAATGTCCCACCTGTAAATAACTTGAACATTCATGGACTAAACATAAATATTGAATTGTCATGGAGATCTCATATCACATCGGTTGCTAAAATGACCTCAAAGAGCTGGGGATTCTGTTCAGACAGCGTGAATTTTTTCCTTCTGCTCAGTTACTCTAGTTATATAAGGGTCTTATTCTCCCTTGTATGGAGTACTGTTCTCACATTTGGGGTGAA
>JABUQX010133833.1:10000-22500 GCA_015478945.1 Trachelipus rathkii
AAAGTAATTTAATGGTTTGTATTTCACTTATTCTATACAATAAATTAGAATTTTATAATTTCTTATTAATTTCTTATATTTTACAAAAGTCCCGAAGTTTGAAACGAATTTTAAAGTTCCTATGCTTTAATACGAGAAACAAATCGCTCAATACGTCTTCAGCGACAAAATTAAAGATGAGTGTTGTATGTTATATCATTATACATTTCTTGCGCAATTTGATTGGCTGAAAGAATGTGAAGCATTAATATAATAATAATGATAATGAGTCATCCCGACAAATTTTAGAGATTACCTAGTCATGTTTTATTATAATAATTCATTTTAAATTGATCCGCTTTTTCAAGCACATTTATATATATATAATATATAATATATATATATAATATATACTATACTATATATATATATATATATACTATAAATTATAATATATATATATATAATGAACAATGAAAAATAATAATGAAATTTGAAAAAAGGATTGATTTATTTTTTATCTCATCTGTTCAGTCATCTCCGCATCAATAGATGACTGGACGCTTCGCCACTGATTTAATAATTATTTTTTGAGATAATGAATAGTACATATGTGAATGATAAATAGATACTAGATTATATATATATATATATATCAGTGGCGCTCCAGGTAATTTTTTACTACTCGGGCTCTCTCTCTCTCTCCTCTCTCCTATAATATATACATTATATATATATATATATATATATAATATATATATATAATATTATTATATATATATATATATATAATATAATATATATATATAAATATATAATATATATATATATATAAACACCAAATTACATTCACACTATACTATTCACTAGTTCGTGTATTTAAAAATGTTTCGTTTTGTTTATTGAAGTATTAGAATATAAATTTCAATTTTTAATGTTATTAAAATTTAAAAACATAAATGTGTTCATTTTTTTTTTTTTTAATATAAGAAGTGTTGTATTATCTTCCTAAGAAAAGCCACAATTTGTAAAAAAATATAAATTCGCGATGTTGAATAGTGAAGCATTGTCTAAAAAATTTTAATTCTGCATTTCGGATGAAGCGGAGACGTCACATTTTAAAATTATTGTAAAATAGCATTATTCATGGCAACGATTCCTTACACTTTTTGTTTATATTTTAATAATCTTTTATACATTAATATGTACAATTTTCTTCAATATATGGCCAATTGCTAATAATAAGAGAATTTTAATCGTAACTTTATGAATTGAAGAAAATCAATCTTTTCTATAATGATAACTCGGGCTAAGCCTGAGTGTAGGAGTCGCCTCTGATATATATATATATATATATATATATATATATATATAATATATAATATATATATATATATATATATATATAGATATATATAATATAATATATATAATATACCGTATTATTATATATATATATATTATATATATATATATATATTATATATTATATATATATATATATATATATATATATATATATAATATATTATATATATATATATATTATATAATTAGGGTAAGTCAAAGCATATCTTTTTAAAAAATTGTCAAAATTACGCCATGCATGGATGTCAACATTAAGGTCTCATACTATGTGCAAATTCAAGTTGTGCTACTCCCCTACCCTTCGTAATATTATATACTCACTTTTAATCTTATTCTCGGGATTTTAAAGTCAATCTCAAAGTGTCGCATATGTGATTTACTTACGATCACATATATGGAAATGTGAGAAATACAATTCATATTCATATTCAGCAATATTCTTTATCGTACATTTGATTCTTTTTGGAAATTTTTATGCTATTTAGTGTTTACTGTTTATATATAATATATATATATATATATATATATATATATATATATATATATATATATATATATATAGTATTATATATATATATATATATATATATATATATATATATTTTTTGCAAATAGTATATTTAAAATTATTAATATTAATAATGTGTACTAGAAGTAAAATTTGCAATTCAATATTTGAACATCCAAATGAATTTCCGCCATTGATGGTTCCTTCAGAGGCAGATATTGTTAGGCATTATCTATTTGTTATGAATAGAGAGCAAGTAACTTCGAAAGGTTCGGTAATCGGTAATGATGGTTATAGAATGATGGACGTGGAATTCATCTAGAAAAAGTTTACCATTTCAACCATAACACTTGATTGAATATATTTAAGTGTTCAAAGACTTATAGAATCAGCTTCAAAACTAAATAATATCCCAAAAAACAAACGCAAATATGAGTTTGAAAGGGAAGTAATATCATATAATAAGATGTTTGACATTTGCACATGCAACTGTTATGATAAAAAAAATTTAAAGAAATGATTGTAGATGCAAAATTAGAATACATATTATTGAATGAGAATCCTTTGTAGGTTAAGAAAAAAGGAAAAATTAACTTGGGATTGATAAAGCAGTAACAGGTGCGAGAAAAAGGACGCAAGAAAAATTGGAAAAGTTAAATATTGAATCTATTGTAAATCAGTCTAGGCACGGGTATGAGTTGTAGCAGCAGAAGTAGAAGTACCCGAGCCGTAGAAATTTGTGTCCCTTCAACCAACGCAGGATTAAGCTTTGATGTGGAAGAGACATTTATTTCGACACAGTGGGTAATTTGTTTCTTACATGCAAATGAATTTCCATTCAGACAAACATCAGGACCAAAACCTTTTAAGGGTATCATTGAAAATAAAATTGAGGAAGATGTATATAAGCTGGATATAGTTGATTTCGAACTTGTAAACAGCAACCTTAAAAGATCCCCGAAGATATCGTTAAGCAAATTAGCACTAACCAAAAATATTTGTATGAAATGTGTATTAGTATAAAATCAGGGAATATATAGCCATCATTAGCCAATAAATCTCCATGCACCCTTCGTCATGCCAGATGGCTAAAAAAGGTAAATATGGTCTTACGGCAAAGCTTCCAAGCAAAGCTCTTCAAAGTCTAGTAAATATAAAAATGAAAGTTTACGAACCAAAAATATTTGTATGAAATGTGTATTAGTATAAAATCAGGGAATATATAGCCATCATTAGCCAATAAATCTCCATGCACCCTTCGTCATGCCAGATGGCTAAAAAAGGTAAATATGGTCTTATGGCAAAGCTCTTCAAAGTCTAGTAAATATAAAAATGAAAGTTTACGAACCAAAAATATTTGTATGAAATGTGTATTAGTATAAAATCAGGGAATATATAGCCATCATTAGCCAATAAATCTCCATGCACCCTTCGTCATGCCAGATGGCTAAAAAAGGTAAATATGGTCTTATGGCAAAGCTTCCAAGCAAAGCTCTTCAAAGTCTAGTAAATATAAAAATGAAAGTTTACGAACCAAAAATATTTGTATGAAATGTGTATTAGTATAAAATCAGGGAATATATAGCCATCATTAGCCAATAAATCTCCATGCACCCTTCGTCATGCCAGATGGCTAAAAAAGGTAAATATGGTCTTATGGCAAAGCTTCCAAGCAAAGCTCTTCAAAGTCTAGTAAATATAAAAATGAAAGTTTACGAACCAAAAATATTTGTATGAAATGTGTATTAGTATAAAATCAGGGAATATATAGCCATCATTAGCCAATAAATCTCCATGCACCCTTCGTCATGCCAGATGGCTAAATACGGTTATACGTTTCTACACAACTTCCAAGCAAAGCTCTTCAAAGTCTAGTAAATATAATAATGAAAGTTTACGAACCAGGGTGGTTTTGGATAAAGTCAAATCCAAAGGCAACTGATGCTGCACGTAATTTATGGTACCTTAATGACGGGATAAAAAACATGCTATGATTATGGAGCGTGTACTAATAAACAACTCGTACTTTTCTCATCCTGAGAATGTATTACTTGAAATGTTAGCGGACACAAGAAAAGAGAGAAGAGATTTAGGTGTTCAACGAATTATTCAAACAAGAGCAATGAGTTCCAATGCAAGAGTTTTTGAACTGCCTAAAGCACTAAACTTTAATGCAGATGATTATTCAAACACAATTGATTGGGAAAAAAAACAGTCACCCAGCCACCCATTTTTAAAGGATTTAACAATTGATGAAATAAAACAATTTGTAAATATGCCAATTAACTATTTTGTTCCCATGCCACAGCCAGGGTATAGAGCATGCAGTAAACGTAATTTCACAAGACTCACAAGTAAGAATTGCATATGAAAACAGACATGAGTACATATATTGACTGTAATAAAGTCCAGAAAAGAAACTTAACGAATTCGACAGCAAAAACACTGGTCCCAAAAACTATTTAGATTTATAAAAAAAGGTAAATATTAGAATAAGCTCGCTCATTTTTTCGCTTGTTGTTGGAAATTTGTATGTTAAAAACTTTTCGTTTATATTTTATTTATAATCACACAGCACACACACACACACACACACACACACACACACCACACACACACACAACACACACACACACAATCACGCACACACACAACACCACACACACACAATATATTAAAAATTAAATATTTATATATATATATATATATATATATATAATATATATATATATATATTATATATAATATATATATATAATAATATATAATATATATATAATAATATATATATATATATATATATATATACTATATTATAATATATATATATCTATATATATAATGTAAATATATATATATATATATGATATATATATATATAATTAGGGGATGGTCGCCCAAAAAATATCGATATATCGAAATATCGATATTTTTTGGCCATCGACATATCGATATTTTTTGGGCGATATTTTCTTAAGGCGATATATCGATATTTGATATTTTTTCTTAATATCGAAAGCCGATATTCCTTTTCAAAAAAAAAAATATTTTAAAGGCCGGTAATTACTATCTACATCTTATCCCCTCTCTCCCGAGACACCCTGAAGTGATGAAGCTCTCTTTTTCCCCAATATTTCGTTCTTCATTCGTCCCACCAATGTCGTGTATAAAATAAACCGAAAAATTGGCGTTTTAGATTTTTCGTCTTTTCGGGAACCAAAAAGAGGGAGAGGGGGGGGGATTGACATGGCACATACCACATAGTCAAATTGTCTTCTGAGTATTCACTAATCACTAATCAGTTATTCAGTGATCAAGTGGATAATGCGACCAAATAAAATTTTGGAATGATAGTAAAAATGCATCCCTGGCTATGTTTATGGTAGCAAATGAAAATATCCTTACTGAATGCGACGTCAGTCCCGTTCAGAACGAACAATATCATTATTAAAAAATGTTTGCTCAAATGAAAGGAATAGATTTACTTCCGAGCATATCAATCAGTTAGTCTTTTTAGGTGCATTAGATGAATAAGTATTAGGCTTTGTAATAATTATATATATATATATATATAATATAATATATATATATATTATAACTATATATATATTATATATATATATATATATATTATATATATATATATATGTATATTATATATATATATATATTAAAAGGGTAACTAACTTGAGTTACATTGAAATAAAGGAAAGGAATTAAAATAGCTATCATAGTTTTATTTTCCTTTTTCAATGAAATCTTTTATAATTTTATTTTATTTATTCTTATTATTAAAGACTTTGCAGTCCACTGGAGACTAGCCTGATCTTGATTTACGTGTAGCTCTGTGGAGTGTGTTCAGTGTCAGTGTGGACGAGAAGATAATCATTGCAGAAATCTAATACCTGAACAGGACTCCTGTGAGTTGGTTTACAGTTAACATACCGAGTACCGACTAGTCCTAAATCATCTAGCTGGTGATTCGATTGTTTCGCTTAAAATAGTATTAAACTAAATTAACGAATTTTTTATAGCTATTAACTAAAAGTTAGCATTTGGGGGTACATCACTACAACAGCTTTTCTTATAATAAGTCGTCTGGCATCCAGTTAGAACTTCTTAAATATTATTTCATTTTATTACTAAATTTAATAGATTTTCTTAAGATCGAGACTTGCAGAGTCGTCCAAGTATCAGTTGTCTACCATCCAATTTAAAATTAATTTCGTTGTTGGGAATCAATATTTATTTGTACTTAAATAAGAAATCGTTTTGAAGATTCCTAGCTTCATTAATGCTTAATAGTTATTTTTTCATTTTTAATTATCAAAAAAAGTGATTTTTAGGATTATTGCTTAATTTTCTAGTGAAACGGATTTTCTTATTTAATTTTTTCACCTCGTTCACAAAAAGTCAAAAACACACCCAGTTCCTCAAGATCCAATATCAACGCTTTCTGGCACAACTTCAGTCTTCAACCTCTTAGAGTTGGAAACTTTGAAAGTTGGAAGACTTGAAGAGTGAAGATCCTTTTTCCATTTCTCCCACTTTTTCTTCTGTACATACATCTGCTTCATTTTAAATTAAAGCCTTTCTCTCTCTGAGTGAGTCATATATATATATATATATATATAATATATATATATATATATATGATATAATATATATATATATATACTATATATATATTATATATATATATATAATATATATATTATATAATATATATATATATTGGACAAAGTTACTTAACGCCACACGGAACGGGAGATCGGATAAATTTTATATATATAGTATATATATATATATAATTAGTAATATATATATATATATTATATATATAATATATATATGTATATATATATATATATATATTGTTAGATATTAAAACCGTATATTGATAAAATAAATAACCAACTGCTCATTGTTTTAAGAATACAAATTAATCTGTTAACAACATCTTTCTGCCGTTGTAAAATAAAAAACATCGTACATCCCCTAAAACTTTATTATTTTTTTGTTTTATGTTACTTTTAATTTATTTTGTACTTTTCATAACTGAAAATTTGCTCGTGATTCCAAAAATGTATTCAATTTTAGTGTAGCAATCGTAGTTTTTTAACTATGTGCGTCGCCTAATCTGGAAAAGGCTATAATTATATATATATATATATATATATTTAATATATAATATATATATATATATATATATATATATATATATATATATATATTATATAAATATAATATATCAAATTATAATCGGATTATAATTATACCGAAATATCGTATATCGAATATAGATATTTTTCTGGCAATAATATCGAAGGCGATATGATATTTTATTAAAATATCGAAATATCGATTATCGATATTTTTTATATATCGGGCATCCCTAATATATATAATAATTATATATATATAATATATATATATATATATATATATATATATATATATATATATAAATATTTATATATATAATATTATATATTATATATAAATATAAATATATTATTAGTGAGAAAGGATTAATTTTCATGAACACATACTTCCAACATGAAGAAAGCAAAAAGTGGACATGGTACAGATGGAGTGTGGATTTAGAAAGATACGTAGAAAAATCAATGATAGATTTAGTTTTGACCAATAAAAAGAATATATTCATGGACGTGAAGATCCTACCGAATGTATCCTTGGATTCGGACCACAGGATGATAAGTTGGGATACTGAGATGGAGAGAGAGAGATAAGCCGAGGAAATTAGTTAAAAAGAGATATTTGCTGGAAGAACTAAAGGACCAGGCAACGAAGGAGAAATTTGATGAGACCTTAAAAAGGAGAAAGATGCAAGTAGGAAATATGAGAGAAATTTAAGGAAAATATAAGGAGAACAGCAAAAGAGGTACTGGGAGAAAAGAGAATAAGTAGAGGGAGGAGGAAAAAGACAGCATGGTGGAACGATGAAGTGAAGGCTGCCATAACTGATTTATACAGGAAATGGATGAAAGTAAAAACTGAAGAAAATAGATTGGATTATGTTGAAGCCAGAAACATTGCAGAAAGGATAAAAAGAAGAAGTATGAAGCAATCATGGGTAAAAATAGGGTCGGAACTGAAGGAGAACATGATGGGAACAAAAAAATTAATCTATGGATTGGCTAAAAGTATGAGAACCTCGAAAGAGCCAGAAACGCACAGAAACGCACGTCATAATGAATAAGGAGGGAGAAACGTTGGCAGGGAAGGAGGAGGTGTTAGAAAGATCGAGAGAATACTTTGAGGAATTGTTGAGATTTGAGGTTGAGGAGGTGCAGATGGAGAGGGAACGGGAGATGGTGGAGAAAGGAGAAAGGAATGAGGGGATATTGCTGGAGGAAATAAGAGAAGCAATTAAAACGCTAAGAAATGGAAAAAGCCCAGGAACCGATGGACTGAATGCTGAATTATACAAGACTGGAGAAGGAGTGAAAGTATGGCTACTAGAATTACTAAATGAGATATGGGACAAAGAGAGAATACCTGATGAATGGAGTAGAGCGGTGATTTGCCCTATATATAAAGAAAGGAGATAAAAAGAACTTGTAACAAACTACAAAAGGGATAGCTTTTACTGAATGTTGGCTGGCAAAATAAACGGAGAGAATAATTGAATAGGAGACTGAGAATCAAAGTTGAAGATAAACTAGGAAGTTGGCAGTATGGCTTCAGAGCGGAAAAAGTACAATGGATCCAATCTTCTACATGAAAATGATGATAGAAAAAACAATAGAATGGAATAAAGGAGCAGATGTGGCGTTTGTAGACTTTGAAAAAGCCTTTAATAGGATTGATAGGGAAAAGCTATGGCGAGCACTGAACGAAAAAGAGTATGAAATACCACAAAAATTAAAAGAGCAATAAAAAGTACATACTGCAGTACAAGAAATAAGATAAGGGGAGAAGTAAGAGAAAAAGGATGGTTTGAGGTGAGTTCAGGAGTGAGACAGGGCAGTGTGCTCTCGCCCCTGCTATTCATATTATACATGGATTACGGATGAAGAGAATATGTAGACAGGTAGACAATGAGCACACACTACTATACGCAGATGATGCAGCATTGATAGCAGGCGAGGGAGCGGACCTGCAGGAAATGCTGAACAGATGGGATATGACCAAATGGGAGAAATCGGTATGAAGATGAACATTGGAAAGACGGAGGTAAATGAGAAATAGCTAAAGACAAGAGAGAGAACTGAAGCATCAAAATAGAAGGGTAAGAGGACTACAGGCAGGTAGAAAAATTCAAATACTGGGAGTGAATGATAGGAAGGGAAAAGGAGGTCAGAGGGAGGAGAGATAGACGAGAGGATAAAGAAGTTTTCTAAGAACGTAGGAGCATTATACCCAGTACTGAAAGAAACAGCTATACCAAAAGAAGTGAAAATGGTGATATACAAAACAATACTGAGACCATTACTAGTGTACGGATCGGAATGCTGGGCACTGAACACAACACAAATGAGAAGAGTGGAGGAGGCGGAGATGAGGGTGCTGAGATTGATTGAAGGAGTTACCTTGAGAGATAGGCGGAGAAGTGAGGAAATCGGAGAGAGCTGAGAATTGGATCAATAACTAAACATATGACAACAGAAATAAACCGAGATGGTAATGGACACCTCAGAAATGGAAGAGGGAAACTGGAACCTAGAAAGATGCTGGAATCGAGTGGGCTGTAGACCTGCGGGCAGACCGAAGAAAAGATGGAAGGATGCGGTGGCAGATGCGATGAACGTCAGAGGAGTGTCTATGGTGGATGTGGAGGAGAGAAGAATGTACGAAGATATAAAACACTGGAGGAGATTCTGCAGAGCGACACCTGACAGGTCAATACAGATCTACCAGAGGGGATGGTGAATAAAGGTGAATATATTAGGGATGTACCGATACTAGAAAAGAGGCCGATACCGATACGATACTCTATTTTTTTAGGTACCGATACTTTAATTATTGCAATAATACACAGTAATAAGATAAGAACCATATGTGTACTGCTAGGCAACTCAGGATTGCATTCCCTGTACAACCAATACTTAGTCATTTATTTCATATTTGGTTGTGCCGAAGTATATTTATTTTATAAATTAAAATAGTATTTTTAAAGAAATAATAATATAATTAATATTAATAACTTTTTTATGTTTGTGTTTATTTCAAAAAAATATCCATTTCCATTTTCCAGTAAGTATTAACAAAGTTTTACCTACTAGCTTTTATGTTTTGACATGATTACAGTTTACAAGAAGATTCTTTAACTAGCTACAATATAAAGAATAATAAATAATGAAAGAAGGGACCTCAATTAATCAGCTGAAAAGACAAAATAAAAAAACGCTAATTATTCAAACATGACATAATAATAATATACTATTATGATAAAGATAGATATCAATTCAATATTCAAATTCAAAATTCTCAAATTGTGATGCAAAAACATTAAGCTTTCACTAGTATCTGGCGAGAGCCTGTTCCTTTTTGGGGTGTTTACATTCTCACCTACACTAAAATTACGCTCCTCTCGACTGATGAGGGGGGGCCTGATAATATTTGCTTGCAAGCACTGATAATAATGGAACCTGGTCCATTTTCAATGCCACCATGAAAGGATTCTCTTCCTGAAGGCAGCATCTCCATGTTTTCGTAGAGCTGCATCTCCTCTTTCACAGACTGCAAATTTGAATTATCTTTGCTCCTTGATGACTCTCTTCAGTTTTTTTCGATGAGGTTCCTTGGTGTGATTCCTTTGAAGGCGAATGAGATGTCAATGCAGTTTTGGCCATGAACTTATCAAAGTCTAACATATCCAAATCCTCGTCATCTTCAGTAGGTTTATTTGCTGTAAAGCCACCACCGTCACTATCAGTGCTGTTGCCAGGGATTGCTGATAAGGCGGCTTCCACTTCTGTGAATCTTTTTTTTTGTCACGCGAGCAAGCTCCTCGGTTATGCTATTTAAATGCATTCTATAAGTGGTTCACCGTCGGAGATGTCATTCTTGTGAGGTTTCAGCAAGGAATTCCTAAGGAATTCCTTATTAGAACCTTTCATATATCGAAACTAGATTTAATATATCACTGCACAACAAATTTTTAATTTTTTTTCTGTCCTTTATATGAAATTATGATTCTGTATAAAAAAAAGGGTGCTTGTTACATTTATGAAAACCAAAAAGCTCCATCACGTATCGTTTTTATACATATTGGTTACATTGAATTGTAACAGTGTCTTGATTATTATAGCAAGTACACACTAAAATGATTTTTTTGGTCATTTTCTCTAGTAGGCATCTGTTGGTGTGTCGCTGATAAGAGACCAGCAATATTCAGCAAGCATACTTTCATTCCATCGCCCACTGAAAAGCTTTTCAAACATAGAGATGTCCTGGTGAAACCTTTCACCATGCTCATCACTAATTGCGTCAAGGTTGGGGGAAAAGAAGTCCAGATGTGAGTCCATTAAGTGTAGTTTTAAAGACATATTGCAACCTATATCACGAAAGCAATCCACCATGGGACGTACAAGATATTCATAGTTTTCAGCTTTCTCATTTCAAAGAAAACCTGAGCACACGATCTTGAATGCTAGCCAGGCCATTTTTTGTCCTTCTGACACTTTCATTTCGAACTCTCCATCTCGGAAGACTGCTTTAATTTGGGGGGCCAATAAAAAAACCCATCTTTTATCTTTGCCTCACTTGAATTTGTGAATTGGTTCCCGAGATGCAAGAATGCAAACCTTCTTGTCAAAGCTTTTTACAAATATTTTTCATCAAACGCAAGTTAACGGTGCATTTGGTGGAAGGAAGCACTGCGGATTCACAAGTGGTTCATGTGATATGTTTTTGATCCCAATATTGAAATCATGCCTTTGAGGTCACTTTTTCCGAATGTAGTGATTTTTTCTGTCGCGGTTATCCCATTCGCAGAGAAAGCAGCAGAATTTTGTGTATCCCTGTTGCATGCCTGTTAATAGTCCAGTGATCTCCAGGTCCCCACAAATGTGCCATTTAAATGTTGTGTACTCAACTAGGTTAATTAATAGAACTCATAACTTCGTACGTTTCCTTTGTATTTGTAGAATATGCTACAGGAACAGGCGGAAAAACATTACCTATATGGAGTAGCACTGCCTTGAGACTACGTTTGGAGGAAATCAACAAACGGGTGCCACTCTGCTGGTTTTAAAAAAATGCTGCATAGTACCAATGAACTGTCCAATAGACCATTCAACATCACAGCATATATAACAATGCCATCTTTCTGCGCAAAATATTGCAAACTGTCTCTGTCTGCCTCTAAAATGAACTAATGTTTACGCCTTTCTGCTAATAGATTTCCAGGCCCTGAAGCTAGAAGCCAATACAATTCCTGAGTCTGTTTGGTGAGAGCTCAATCTGCGGTACAAGATCCTTAAGCTCCCTCCTGTGTGATTTCATGATGTGGAAACATATCATAGATGTTGATGGTTCAAAGTCAGGATCTGATACCTTGGGTCATGATCGGAGGGGTTATCCTCTGAGTCAACAGTAAATTCATCGGGAGGTGTAGGTACATTAAGATCATCTGAATGAGGAACTGGAAGCATTGCGGTGTGTAGGTTTGTGTTCT
>JABUQX010133833.1:30000-37257 GCA_015478945.1 Trachelipus rathkii
AACAGCGGCACACATCTTTGACCATTTCTTCAACATCGATACCAGAAAAAAAGAATGACCCGGATATTTTGGTAGGCAGAATTTTGTTTGATTACTAACCAAAATATCATCACTAAATCATCAAAAAGAGGTGGGGGGTGATAGGAGTACTCCCCCAGTCTATCAGTTTCCATGTGGAAGTGGCGTTGAGATTGACGTTAGCTGCCTTTATCAAAGCAGCGAACTTGCCCATTGGTGGAGGAAATTTTCTTTCTTGCTTGAAGAATTTGTTGACATGAAAACTTCTTATTGTTTCCCGTTCATCTGCAACACCAGCTAGCAACAAGTTTTCTGGATGACAAAATAGGAGTTGTTTAGGAGCAGCACTGGAGAAAGGATGTTCTGATCCTCAGGAGAAAGTTTTTGAAACTGTGATACCATAAAGTGAAAAAATTTCTTTGCAACGCAATCTTGACAGAAAGGGATGGGATGGCGGATATATGAAACGCATATGGGGGCATTGAAGTTCAGTACGAATCGTACCCACAGATCATCAGATGCGGATTCTGTTGAAAAGTACAATCGAAGCAGTCTGTTTGCTTTAGTTAGCCAGCCTGCATGGCTTAAGTCACCCGGCTGTGCAGTTTTCAAATACCGCATTTATTATGATCTGCATTTTGGACCCCTTGCTGAAATTAATAAACGGATTTTTAGTAAATACAGCTGGTCAGAACTTAGATCTTTCGTAACTGTTTGAGGAACATCAAACTACAGAGCCTGGAATTGGTTGAAAATTAATGATGGGTTTGGTCTGAGGATCAAATGAGAGCAGTTTGGTTATAGGTCTTTCATGTGACGATGGGCCAGTTGTCTTCCCATCAACAACACTAAATAACTTCATTGGCAGTTCATTAAAATGCAACATGCATATGAGCCATTGAAGTGGTCTTTTAAGATGTAACTCCAACAGTTGATTATTCCATTCTTGTTACCCGTATTCACAGGAGTTCCATCGCAAATAACTGCTCTTAAAGTCTCTGTAAGATCTTGTTCGTTCAATAAATACCCAGAATTTCATTAAATCATCTCGAGATCTTCCTGATTAGGACTAACGTGATCGATGTAACTGCATCTGGAAATGACACTAGCCACGTAAATTTCTTTCTCTAACTTTTCTCTACCAACACCTCCAGTCTCGCACAAGTGTTCATATCTATTTTTTCCAATCGAAACCAACAGACGCATACTCTGGTTGCAGCAAATGCTCCTTGACGTTTGTCTCTCAGTATTTCTTTGGCGTTGTAACTACTTGGGATCAACAACGTTTTTTTGGTGACAGAAGTCCGCGGTCCTTGAGGGCAGCATTAAATATATGAGCCATGCATCTCTATTGCTCACATTGGTCCTCTTAATGCTTTACACAACTCAGGAAACTGGTTTCTATTTTGAGGGTGACGATTCTTCCATCTTCTTCTGATTCTAAGGAAAATGATTCTTCTAACAGTACATCACTCTCACTGCCTGATAATTGCAACTGCAACTACACATTTTTTGCCGTATCTTGTGTCCCATCTTTACTTTCAATGTCAACCGTTCTCCTTTTGCCTTTCCTGAGTTTCATGTTTTTCTCTGTTCTTTCCTTTTCCACCTTTCCTATTTATCATGCGTCTTGAAGTGTTTTGATCAAGCAAAAATTGCCATTTCAATACAGGGATTTTCTTTTTCCATTGGGACATTGACATTGATTACGTTCAACTATACCATTATGAACACACTTGCACGCGCTAAAGTCGAAGAGACGAGAAAATGATTTTTTTATCTTGATATGTTAGAGAAGATTGTTTATTTCTTGAATATTTCATCAAACCATTGACATTCACTATTAGTCTCTTCACTTTCACTATAACACTTTCAAATTCTATTGTTGGAATGCCTGCTTTATTGTATATGCCTTTAACTTCTTTTGCCACTAACTTTGCTAGATGAATAACACTGGCATCTTTGTTGACTACTTGATGGAACTTGTAGGCTCTAAAAACATCCTCAGCCAGTTGTAGCTGATTTTCGACAAGTGGTTGTGGATAACCGAATATGCATGCCGTGTGTCTTTATGCCTTGTGACATCGCCATGATACGGATTGCAATATCAGTAATAAACACTGCACCATCAGGACTATTCAAAGTCGAATAGTCGGATCCTGAAATGAGACAGAAAATAGCTCTCAATTAGTATAAAAACCAAATTTTGAAAAACTAAGTTAACTGAAATTCAATAATCTTAAAAATTGTAAAAAACGATGTCAAAATCCTTTTAAAAAAACCTAAAGTTGGGCCCCCTAGACATTGAGTAAATGCAAAATGATTTTTTGTCCCACTACAGGGAAGCCAAGGAGCACCAATTTGACCATGCTTGGTTATCCCACCAAAATTCAACCCAGCTTATTTTATATATATATATATATATATATATATAAGTTTTATTTGTAATATATATTATATATAATATATATTATATAATATATATATATATATATATATATATATATATATATATATATATATTATATTATATAATGTAGAGATATATATATATATATATAATATATATATATAATAATATAATATATATATATATATATATATATATATATATATATATATATATATATATATATATATATATATAATATTTGATTAAGTTTTATTTGTAATCTTTTTCCATTACAATTTCTAGCATTTATTCATCCCATTGCAGACATTAAATTACTCTTTTCCCAAAAATGATAAATAACTTCCCAATTCTCCTTTTTTTCGATTTATCTGAAGGATCTAAATTTGAAAACCGAAACAGCAGCAATTCACTTAACGACCTTAAAACATTTTACGACTATCCGGAGATATATTCTTCGAAATAAACGAAAAATCATTTGGAATTATAAATATATTTTGTTGGCAAAGTTATTTTTTTGTGAATTTAATGTTTATTTTATTTCTTTTGAAGATCATCGATACTAATACAGTTGCTGTAAAGGGCAGGGTCCATTTTAGCCCCCACCTAAAAATCGACATAAATTTCTTAATTTTCAGACAATTTTGATGGAAAAAAAGCAAACTGTAGCTTTTTTTTAGCTCTATAACGTCGTCTTCGAGTGTTTATCTGTGTCTGTAGTAATTTTTTCAGAATATTCATTTTTTGAAAACCTATGTTTTTACATTTTCGCATCAACTTCTACAATTTTTTCGAAATAGCTTCAAACTTGAAATGTACATAGATGGGTCTATTAAATAGAAAATGCATGAAATGGTTTTTTGATTTTTTGAAATTTGTTCCCAGCAATGTCAAATTAAAAAAAACTATTTTTTCGGTTTTTAAAATGAAAATTGCGATAACTGCTCATGTTATCAGGATAAAATTTTCAGAACATATGTAGTAGGGGTGATACACATTTTTTATTTAGATAATTTCCTTGTATAACCAGTAGTTCTGGATTTGTTCTTGGAACAAATTTTCAATAAAAAAAAAATTTGGGAATTTTGAAAAAAACTTTTTTTGAGTATACAAAAAAAATTATCTAAGTAAAAAAGATGTATCTAGCCCGACTATACAAGCCCTGAAAATATGATGTTGATCGGGCGAGTAGAAAAAATATATATATATATCGATGTTCCCCATTTACAAAATAAAATAAATAAATTTAACAAATTTATGTTTAATTAAAAATATATTTTGATATCGTTTTAAAATCACACTATAAAATTCATGTGATAATTTTCTTTTTTAATTTACTTCTAGTTTTAATTTTTAAATTTTCTTACATAATTGTAGAATGATTGACTCGCGCGATTTAAGAAACTTTCAATCTCTCATTTTGATCCTAGTAAGAAGCTAACATAGGAAGTTCCCTTTTTCAAATCAGTAAGTTGCGGACCTTGTTTAAAAAAACGTATGGAGGCAAAACAGTTATTATAATTTTGAAATTTTTTTTGTCGTTCAAATCATTTTCACATACCAGTAGCCAAGATGTTTAATTTATAATTTTAATAAATCAATTGATTCCTATTAAAGTAATTTAATTAATTTTGTTTGGGTTATTTTTTGAGTATTCAAATTTTTATATTTTTTTATATTTAGAGATTTGTTGTTTATATTACAGATTTGTAATTTGTTCTTATTCCACATTTTTAATTCAGTTTTCTTCTAACTTTTATTAAACTGTGTAGCGTTTCTTACCTAGCACCATCGATCTATACATCGGTAGTTCATTTTAAATATAAATAACGCTAATAACGCTTAGAAATTATTAAATTACTACATATAAAATGAAAATATTGAAATCTATAATATTCAATAGCTCTTAACTGATAAGCTTTATCAGTAACGTAAATAAAAATACACATTTTAAACATTAGAAATACTAACAAGATTAAAAAATGATTAAAAATGAAAAACTTTTCACAGAAAATCCACTCAATTTACTAAAATATTTCGCCAACACTTTTATCAAATAAGAGTCAGAATTTTTCATCTTAACTAAAATCTAAAAGCTCTTCCATGAAGTTGACACTCTAAATTTTAAGATATGCCCAATATCTTTTAACGAATCTTTATAAAAAAGAATTTTCCATTAAAAATTCAAAAACCAATGAAAATTTGTTTTCAATATATGATGTTGTATACTATATATATATATAATATCTATATAATAAATATATATAATATATATATTATTATATCATATATATATATATATATATATATATATATATATATAGTATATATATATATAACTATATATAATATCGAAAATTACAGCAGTTTTATTTATCACTATTTGCCTATGTATATATTTTATATAACAGAGTTTTATAATAAACACTCAGCATTAGTTTATTTTTATTTAACACATCAACATTGGTTCAAACTTTACAAGTTTTTTATTTAACTTTTCACTTAAACTTTAAAAATTCTTTTTAAATAACATTAAAAATTCGGAGAGCCTAGCTTTCGAGATCTTCCGTCCTTGACCTCCTTTTCAAGACTGGAAATTTTTTTCATTTTAGGGTGGCAACTTCACCCATGATGTCATTCAGTTGTTGAGAGCTTTTTTTTTTTTATAGTAAATGATTGTTTCATAATTGCGTTTTGTATTTGGTCTATTTGGTGCTCTCCCGCAATGATATTATGATTTTTCTATTTTTATCAACAAGGATTCCATTATTTTTCTGTTGTTGGTATTATAATATTGTTTATTTTTTCATATTTTAACGTTAATGGGCTAATTGCACCCTAAATGAAAAACTTCCAGTCTTGAAAAGGAGGTCAAGGACGGAAGATCTCGAAAGAGCTAGCTCTCTGAATTTTTCAATGTATTAAATAAGAATTTTTAACAGTTTTAGTTGAAAGTTAAATTAAAATGTAAAAATAAACATCTATCAAAGAGATGTGTAAATAAAAATAAACTAATCTTACTGATTTTCCGAAATATAGATATATACGATAATATATATATATAAATGATAGATATATAATATATATATATATTAAAATCATATATATTATATAATATAATTTTATCTATATATATATAATATATAATATATATATAATATATATATATATATATAATATATATATATATATATATATATATATATATATATATACTCAGAGGCGACTCCTCGCAACTCGTGCTACTCGTGCCATTCACGACGTTACATTATAGAAAACGATCTATTTTTGCAAATTTATAATGTTACGATAATACTTTTCTTATTTTTTTGCGAAAAATTGGTCAATAAATGCAATTATTACATCATAAAAGTAGATAATAATTGATAATTTTATAAGAGATTTTTTCTATTATAAATGAATAGATGATATATAGGTTTATATGGAGAATTGATAGCCCGAAGGGCTATCAATTCGACAAACAGACAAAACCGAAGGTTTTGTCTGTGTTTGTCTATGTTTGTCTGTGTTTGTCTGTATTTGTCTGTGTTTGTCTGTCATTGATTTATTATTATTTATTATTACTTCGTCGAAGAAATTATGATCACGTAGTGATCATAATTTCGAGTTGTGTGGTGCTCCGACTCCAACTCCGACTCCGACTCCGACTCCTGCACCGCTTCGTCCCGCATCGCACCGTACCGCACTCACGCACCCACCGCTCCGTTTATTATTTTATTTATTATTATTATTTATTATATATTATTATATATTGATATTATAATATAGTAGTAGTAGTAGTGTAGTAGTGGTAGTAGTAGTAGTATTAGTAGTAGAGTAGTAGAGTAGCATCGGCCTAAAATTTGAGGGGGTTAGATGGTGAATATCCTTGTTGTCTACGAGGTTACATCCCCTGGGTCCCCGAAGGGGGACCCCACCCTTACTTAAAAATCAAAGTGTTCGTAATAGGCTGAAATTTGGTGAGAGGATTTAGACTTGAGTTTCTAGAAAGAGTTAGTATTGGATTCTGAGGAGTTGGCTCCGGCACCGGTGCTGGAGCCGCTGCGGAGCCGTGTTAAAAACATTCGTGTAACAACAATGTTGGTGTCATTATATGGGGTTATCGAGGTCATAGAGTTAGAAAAATGATGCTTATAAGATGCTAGGGTTTATATGATACCCCAGAAGGAATCATATATAACAAAGTATTTAAATAATATTGATGTAATTTGTGTTTCATTACTTAAAAATTGCTAGTGTATTTTGATGTATACTTTTAAATTCATTAAATGTTACCAAAATGTGGGGAACCAGCCACACCAAATCTGAAAATATCGACATAGAATGATGAAAACTACGGTAATACAACCTTCTGAGGATGAATCTTAGATGACCCCGGGTGTAAAATTACTGTTGGTGCCCCAGACGGGGTACTCACCCAAAATCTGAAATATTGACATAGAAAGCTGAAACTTGAAATAAAGCCTTTTTAGGTTGTATCTTAGATGTGATACGGGGTAAAATGATCGATTTGACCAAATTTGGGGGACCAGCCACCAAATCTGAAATATTGACATAACATGAGAAACTCGGTATACAACCTCCTGAGGATGTATCTTAGATGGCCCCAGGTGTAAATGACTGTAGGTGCCCCGAACGGGTACTGACCCCAAAAAACTAAATATTGAACAATAGAACGTAGAACCTCGGTATACGTCTTCATAATAAGTACTCATATCATATTAAAGGGTTAAATAGCGTACACATCCAAAAGGGGGGTCACCAGCCACATAAACTGAAATATGGCGTAGACACAACGAACTTCGTAT
>JABUQX010133834.1:0-7500 GCA_015478945.1 Trachelipus rathkii
ATACCAATTCGTTGTTCCTACGCCAATATATCAAGTTTTGTGGGCTGTGACCCCCTTTTGGATTTGTACGGCTCTTTACCCTTAAATGATATGAGTACCTTATATGGGTAGATACCGAGTTTCATCGTTCTATGTCAATATTTGAGGTTTTTGGGGTCAGTACCCCGTCTGGGGCACCTACAGTCATTTACACCTGGGGCCATCTAAGATACATCCTCAGAAGGTTGTATACCGATTTTCATCATTCTATGTCAGTATTTCCAGATTTGGTGGGGCTGTCCCCCAAATTTGGTCAATCGATCATTTTACCCGTATACATCTAAATACAACCTAAAAGGCTGTATATCAAGTTTCGCTTGTTCTATGTAAATATTTCAGATTTTGGGGTGAGTACCCGTCTGGGGCACCCACAGTCATTTTAACACCCGTGGTCTCTAAGATACATCCTCAGAAGGTTGTATACGCGATTTCATCATTCTATGTCAATTATTTCAGATTTGGTGGGGCGGGTCCCCGATTGGTTAAATCGGTCATTTTACCCCGTATAAACACCTAAAATACAACCTTAAAAGGTTGTATATCAAGTTTCAGCTTTTTACATCAATATTTAATGTTTGGGGTGGGATCCCTTCTGGGGATCCTAGACACCCTATACGGCTTAATAACCATCATTTCGAACTCTATGACCTCGATAACCCATATAATGAACCAACATTGTTGTTACACGAATGGTTTTTAACACGGCTCCGCAGCGGCTCAGCACCGGTGCCGGAAGCCAACTCCTCAGAATCCAATACTAACTCCTTCTAGAAACTCAACTCTGGATCCTCTCACCAAATTTCAGGCAATTACGAACAATTTTTTAAGGAAGGTGGGGTCCCCCTTCGGGGAGCAGTGGGATGTAAACCTCGTATACAACGGATAGTCACCATCTACCCCTCCCAAAATTTTAACCGACTACGATTACTTATATCTTCTAAGAAATTAAAAGCAAATAGACTACTACTACCACTACTATTACTAACACCAATATACGAAAGAAGTATCTTTAATAATAAATAATAATAATAATAATATATAATTAATAATAATAATAATAATAACGAGCGGTGCGGTGCAGTGCGACGTGCGATGCGGGACGAAGCGGTGCAGGAGTCGGAGTCGGAGTCGGAGTTGGAGTCGAGCACACACCTCGAAATTGTGATCACTACGTGATCATAATTTCTTCGAATAAATAACTAATTAAATAATAATAAATAATGACAGACAAACACAGACTAAATACAGACACACACAGACAACTAGACAATGTTAACAGACAAAACTTCGGTTTTGTCTGTTTGTCGAATTGATAACCCTTCGGGCTATCAATTCTCCATATACACTAATATATCTATATTCAGTTTATATAGAAAAAGTGGTCTCGGAAGTGGGCCTATTACTACTTTTATTATGTAATAATTGCATTTATTGACCAATTTCGCCAAAAAAATAAGCAAGTATTAATCACATAATTAAGAATAGACAATCAGATAGTTCAATAATCCAACTCGTGATGAGCACTAGTAGCACGAGTGCAGGAGTCGCCTCTGAATATATATATATATAATATATATATATATATATATATATATATATATATATATATATATATATATAATATATATATTTTAATATATTTTTATTCATATGAATAAAAAATAGCATGATATATATATACATCTATGAACTTATATATATTATTTATATATTTATAATATAATTATCTTGTATATAATCCAGTTTTATGATAACAACAGCATTATTAATTTTATTTTTATTTAAACACATCACACAATTGGTTAAAACTTCTACAACATTTTTAATTTAATTTCACTAAAACTTAAAAAAAATTCTTATTTAATACATTAAAAATTCACCGAGCCTAGCTTCCGAGATCTTCTCGTCCTTGACCTCCTTTTCAAGACTGGAAGTTTTTTCATTTAGGGTGCAATTACATTAACGTTAATAATATAGAAAAATAACAATAAAATAATAGCAACAACAAAAATAATGGAAACTTTCTTGAATAAAAAATACAAAATATCGTATCGGATCGATGGTCCCCACCAAATAGACCAATACAAAACCAGTATCTAAACCGTGACCAAACTAAAATAAAGTTCTCAACCAACTGAAATGACAACTCATGTAATTGCACCCTAAATGAAAAAAACTTCCAGTCTTGAAAAGGAGGTCAAGGACGGAAGATCTCGAAAGCTAGGCTCTCCGAATTTTTAATGTATTAAAAAAGAATTTTTTAAAGTTTAAGTGAAAGTTAAATAAAAAACTTGTAGAAAGCTTTAAACCAATTTGTTGATGTGTTAAATAAAAATAAATCATTAAAACCTAAAAGTACTCTGTTATATAAAATATTACTAGGCAAATAGTGAAAATATAAAACTGCTGTTAATTTTTCATATATATTTATATATATATATATATAATATATATATATATAATAATATATATATATATATATATATATATATATTATATATTATTATTATATATATAATATATATATATATATATATATATATATATATATATATATATTGAAACAAATAATGGCAAAGGGAGCAGAATTGAATTTTTTAATGAAAATTACTTTGCTTAATCCTAGGAGAAATTGAAAACGTTGGAATATATTTTTAAATATTAATAACATGGGACTTTGGAAGAGCTTTTAGATTTTAGTTAATGAAAAATTCTGACTCATATTTGATAAAAGTGTTGGCGAAATATTTTAGTAAATTGAGTGCATTTTCTGTGAAAAGTTTTTCATTTTTAATCATTTTTTAATCTTGTTAGTATTTCTAATGTTTAAAATGTGTATTTTTATTTACGTTACTGATAAAGCTTATCAGTTAAGAGCTATTGAATATTATAGATTTCAATATTTTCATTTTATATGTAGTAATTTAATAATTTCTAAGCGTTATTAGCGTTATTTATATTTAAAATGAACTACCGATGTATAGATCGATGGTGCTAGGTAAGAAACGCTACACAGTTTAATAAAAGTTAGAAGAAAACTGAATTAAAAATGTGGAATAAGAACAAATTACAAATCTGTAATATAAACAACAAATCTCTAAATATAAAAAAATATAAAAATTTGAATACTCAAAAAATAACCCAAACAAAATTAATTAAATTACTTTAATAGGAATCAATTGATTTATTAAAATTATAAATTAAACATCTTGGCTACTGGTATGTGAAAATGATTTGAACGACAAAAAAAATTTCAAAATTATAATAACTGTTTTGCCTCCATACGTTTTTTTAAACAAGGTCCGCAACTTACTTATTTGAAAAAGGGAACTTCCTATGTTAGCTTCTTACTAGGATCAAAATGAGAGATTGAAAGTTTCTTAAAACGCGCGAGTCAATTATTCTACAATTATGTAAGAGAATTTAAAAATTAAAACTAGAAGTAAATTAAAAAAGAAAAATATCATATGAAGTTTATAGTGTGATTTTAAAACGATATCAAAATATATTTTTAATTAAACATAAATTTGTTAAATTTATTTATTTTATTTTGTAAATGGGGAACATCGATATATATATATATTTTTTCTACTCGTCCGATCAACATTATATTTTCAGGCTTGTATAGTCGTGCTAGATACATCTTTTTTGCTTAGATAATTTTTTTTGTTTACTCAAAAATTTTTTTTTCAAAATTCCAATTTTTTTTTTTTTTTTTAAATTTGTTCCAAGAACAAATCCAGAACTACTGGATATACAAGGAAATTATCTAAATAAAAAATGTGTATCTCCCCTCCTACATATGTTCTGAAAATTTTATCCTGATAACATGAGCAGTTATCGCAATTTTCATTTTAAAAACCGAAAAAATAGTTTTTTTTTAATTTGACATTGCTGGGAACAAATTTCAAAAAATCAAAAAACCATTTCATGCATTTTCTATTTAATAGACCCATCTATGTACATTTCAAGTTTGAAGCTATTTCGAAAAAATTGTAGAAGTTGATGCGAAAATGTAAAAACATAGGTTTTCAAAAAATGAATATTCTGAAAAAATTACTACAGACACAGATAAACACTCGAAGACGACGTTATAGAGCTAAAAAAAAAGCTACAGTTTGCTTTTTTTCCATCAAAATTGTCTGAAAATTAAGAAATTTATGTCGATTTTTAGGTGGGGGCTAAAATGGACCCTGCCCTTTACAGCAACTGTATTAGTATCGATGATCTTCAAAAGAATAATTATAACATTAAATTCCAAAAAATAACTTTGCCAATACAAAATTATTTTGTATGACATGATTTTCGTTATTTGGAATTGAAAAGTCGTGAAATATTTAAGGTCGTTAAGTGAATTGCTGCTGTTCGGTTTTAAAATTTAGATACTTCAGATAGATCGAAAAAACGGAGAATTGGGAAGTTATTTATCATTTTTAGGAAAACAGTAATTTTAATGTCTGCAATGGGATGAATAAATGCTAGAAATTGTGAACCAAAAGATTTACAAATAAAACGGAATCAAATTTTATATATTTCTACCATACATATATATTTATAATATTTATATACATTTAGTGTATATATTAATATATATTATATATATATATATTAAATATATATAATAGTTAAATAATATATCTCTATATATATATATATATATTATTATATATATATAATATATAATATTATATATATATATAATATATATATATATAATATATATATATTATATAATTATAATATATATATATATATATATGATATATAAAATAAAAAAATATGAATTTTGGTGGGATAACCAAGCATGGTCAATTGGGTGCTCCTTTGGCTCCTGTATGTGGGACAAAAAATCATTGCATGTACTCATTCTAGGGGGCCCACACTTTAGGTTTTTTTAAAAAGGATCTTGACATCGTTTTTTACTATTTTAAGTTATGAATTTTATATGCTTTGTTTTTCAAAATTTGGTTTTAATACTAATTGAGACTATTTCTGTCTCATTTCAGATCCAGACAATTCGACGTTTGAGATAAGTCCTGTGGGTGCAGTGTTTATTACTATTATTGCAAGCCGTATCATGGCATGTGCAACAAGGCATAAAGACAGGCATGCAATATTCGGTTATCCACAACCACTTGTCGAAAATCAGCTACCACTGGCCGAGGATGTTTTTAGAGCCTACAAGTTCCATCAAGTAGTCCAACAAAGATGCCAGTGTTACTCATCTAGCAAAGTTAGTGGCAACAGAAGTTAAAGGCATATACAATTAAGCAGGCATTCCAACAATAGAATTTGAAAGGTGTTATAGTGAAAGCGAAGAGACTAATAGTGAATGTCAATAATTTGATGATATTAAAGAAATAAACAATCTTCTCTAACATATCAATAGATAAAATAAAATCATTTCTCGTCTCTTCGCACATTAGCGCGTGCAAGTGGTGTTTCATGAATGGTCCTAGTTTGAACGTAATCAAGTCAATCACAATGAAAAAGAAAATCCTGTTTGGGAATGGCATATTTTTGGGCTTGATCAAACACTTCAAGACGTCATGAATCAGATCGGAAAGGTGGACAAGGAAAGAACGACAGAGAAAACATGAAACTTCAGGAAAGGGAAAAGGAAACGGTTGAACATTGAAGTAAATGGGACACAAAGATACGCAAAAATGTGTAAGTTCAGTTGCATTATCAGGCAGTGAGAGTGATGTGCTAGAAGAATCATTTCCTTAGAATCAAAAGAAATGGAAGAATGTCACCCTCAAAATAGAAACCAGTATCCTGAGTTGTGTAAAGCATTAGAGAGGGCAAATGTGAGCAATAGAGATGCATGTCTCATAGTTAATGCTGCCCTCAAGGACCTCGAACTTCTGTCACCAAAAAACGTTGTTGATCCAAGTAAGTTACAACGCCAAAGGAAATACTGGAGAGACAAACAGTCAGAGGAGCATTTGCTGCAACAAAGAGGTATGGTCTGCATTGGTTTCGATGGAAAAATAGATGAAACACTTGTCGATACTGGAGGTGTGCGTAGAAAAGTTAAGAGAAGAACATTACGTGCTAGTGTCATTTCCAGATGCATGTTACATCGATCACGTTAGTCCTAACTCAGGAAAATCTCGAGATGTATTTAATGAAATTCTGGGGTATTATCTGAACGAACAAGATCTACAGATACTTTAAGAGAGTGATTTGCGATTGAACTCCTGTGAATACGGGTAACAAGAATGGAATAATTCACACTGTAGGAGTTACATCTTAAAAGACAACTTCAATGGCTCATATGCATGTTGGCATTTTAATGAACTGCCACTCAGGAAGTTATTTAGTGGTGTTGATGGGAAGAACAACTGCCATCGTCCACATGAAGGACCTATAACCAAACTGCTCTCATTTGATCCTCAGAACAAACCCATCATTAATTTTCAAATCCAGGCTCTGTAGTTGATGTTTCTGAAACAGTTACGAAATCTAAGTTCTGACAAGCTGTATTTAATAAAAATCTGTTTATTAATTCATAGCCAAAGGGGTTACAAAGATGCAGATCATAATCAATATGCGGATTTGAAATCTGCACAGCCGGGACTTAAGCCATGCGGGTGGCTAACTAAAGTAAACCGACTGGCCTTCGATTGTACGTTTCACAGAACCGCAATCTGATGATCTGAAGGCGTTTGTTTGTTTGAACACTTCTATGCCCCATATGGTTCTATATCCGCTCCCATCCCTTCTGTCAAGATGGTGCAAAGAATTTTCACTTTATGGTATCACAGTATCAAAAACTTTCTCCTGAGTATCAGAACATCATTTCTCCAGTGCTCCTAAACAACTCCTATTTTTGTCATCCAGAAAACTTGTTGCTAGCTGGTGTTGCAGATGAACGGGAAACAATAAGAAGATTTTCATGTCAACAAATTCTTCAAGCAAGAAAGAAAATTTCCTCCACCAATGTGCAAGTTCGCTGCTTTGATAAAAGGCAGCTAAACGTCAATCTCACGCCACTTCCTACATGGAACTGATAGACTGGGGGAGTACTCCTATCACCCCCCACCTCTTCTTGATGATATTGGTGATGATATTGGTTAGTAATCAACAAATTCTCCTACCAAATTATCCGTGTCATTCGGTCGATGTTGAAAGAAATATGTCAAAGATGTTTCCGCTGTTTCTAGTAGGGTTGTTGGTCAGACCGCTCAACGGGTTGCACAATCACACCCAAAACCTTCCCGAACTCAAAATACCTGGAGTACAGACAAAATCTGATTTTCTATGAGATTTTGTACTATGCAGGTGGTTTAGCATGTAAGAATGTAAGGATATTTAAGCTATACTGTATATCTGGCTATATATATATTTTTGTTTTTAATAAAAAGATTCAAGGTAAAGTTGGGGTATGAAAACAAATCTTGAAGAACTTACTTTTAACACATTTCAGTTTGTATCTAAAGTGAGCACCAAAATAAA
>JABUQX010133834.1:15000-20000 GCA_015478945.1 Trachelipus rathkii
GTTTATTTAGAGGCAAGACAGAGACAGTTTTGCAAATATTTTGCGCAGAATAGAGGCATTGTATATGCTGTGATGTGAAATGGTCTATTTGGACAGGCATTGGTACATGAGCCTAAACCAAGCAGAGTGGCACCCGTTTGTTGATTCCTCCATACCGTAGTCTCACGGCAGTGCACTCCAATATAGGTAATTGTTTTTCCGCCTGTTCGTAGCATATCTCTACCAATTACAAAGAAACGTAACGAAGTTATGAGTTTATAATTAACCTAGTTGAGTACACAACATTTAAATGGCCACATTGTGGGGAACGCTGGAGATCAACTGGACTCTTAACAGGCATTGCAACAGGGATAACCAAAGAATTCTGCTGTTATTTTTTTTTTTTTTTTCTTCTCCTGCGAATGAGATAGCCGCCAGAAAAAATCACTACGATCGGAAAAAGTGGCCTCAAAGACATGATTCCAATCCTGGGACCAAAAAACATATCACATGAACCACCTGTGAATCCGCAGTTTGTCTCCTTCCACAAATGCACGTTAAACCTTGGTTTGATGAATAATATGTTGTAAAAGCTCTTGACAAAGAAGGTTTTGCATTCTTGCATCTCGGGAACCAAATTCACAAATTCAAGTGAGGCCAAAGATAAAAGATGGGTTTTTTTTTATTGGCCCCCCAAATTAAACAGTTTTCCGAGATGGAGAGTTCGAAATGAAGAAAGTGTCAGAAGGACAAAATGCGGCTGGGCTAGCATTCAAATCAGTGTGCTCAGGTTTTCTTTGAAATGGAACGTGAAACTGAATGAATACTTGTCGTCCCATGGTGGATTGCTTCTGAATATGGTTGCAATAATGTTCTTTAAAACTCACTTAATGGACCTCACATCTGGCTTCTTTTCCCCACCTTGACGCAATTAGTGATGAGCATGGTGAAGGTTTCACCAGGATATCTCTATGTTTGAAAAGCTTTTCAATGGGAGATGGAATGAAAGGTGCTTGCTGAATATTGCTGGTCTCTTATCAGCGACACACCAACAGATGCCTAATCTAATAAATGACCAAAAAAATATTTTTAGTGTGTACTTGCTATAATAATCAAGACACGTTACAATTCAATGTAACCAATATGTAAAAATATGAGGAGTTTGGTTTCATAAATGTAACAAGCACCTTTTTTTATACAGAATCACAATTTCATATAAGGACAGAAAAAAAATTTAAAAATTTGTTGTGTAGAGATTTATTAATCTAGTTTCGATATATGAAAAGGTTTAATCAGGAATTCTCTTAGGAATTCCTTGCTGAAACTCACAAGAATGAATCTCGCGACGGTGAACCACTTATAGAATGCATTTAAATAGCATTAACGAGGAGCTTGCTCGCGTGACAAAAAACAGATTCACAGAGAAGTGGACGCCGCCTTATCAGCAATCCCTGGCAACAGCACTGATAGTGAGGATTGGTGGCTTTACAGCAAATAAACCTACTGAAGATGACGAGGATTGGATATGTTAGACTTTGATAAGTTCATGGCCAAAAATTGCATTGACATCTCATCGCTTCAAAGGAATCACACCACGGAACCTCATCGAAAAAAACTGAAGCAGAGTTCATCAAAGGAGCAAAGATAATTCCAATTTGCAGTCTGTGAAAGAGGAGATTGCAGCTCTACGAAAACATGGAATGCTGCCTAAAGAAGAATCCTTTCATGTGTGGCATGTAAATGGGCCAAGGTTTCCATTATATAGTGCTTGCCGAGCAATAATTTATCAGCCCCTCCTCATCCAGTCCGAGAGCGAGCCGTCATTTTTAGCTGTAGGTGAGAATAGTAAACTACCCAAAAGGAACAGGCTCTCGCCTCCAGATACTGTGAAAGCTTAATGTTTTTGCATCAACAATTTTGAGAATTTTTGAATTTGAATATTGAAAGATATCTATCTTATCATAAAGGAGTATATTTATTATGTCATGTTTGAATAATAGCGTTTTATTTTGTCTTTTCAGTTTGATTAAATTGAGGGTCCCTTCTTTCATTATGATTATTCTTAATTATTGTGCTAGTTAAAGAATCCCTTCCTTGTAAACTGTAATCATGGTCAATAACATAAAAGCTAGTAGTGTAAACTTTGTTAATACTTACTGGAAAATGGAAATGGAATATTTTTTGAATAAGACAGCAAACATAAAAAAAGTTATAATATTTATTTGCATTTATTATTCTTTAAAAATACTTTAAATATCAATAGAATTGTACAAATATGAAATAAAAATGACTAAGTATTGGTTGTACAGGGAGTGCAATCCCACGAGTTGCCTAGCAGTACACATATGTTCTATCTTATTACTGTGTATTTATTGCAATAATTAAAGTATCGATATCGGCACCTAAAAAATAGAGTATCGGTATCGGTATCGGCCTCTTTTCTAGTATCGGTACATCCTAATATTCACCTTTATTCACCATCCCCTCTGGTAGATCTGTATTGACCTGTCAGGTGTACGTCTCTGCAGAATCTCCTCCAGTCGTTTTTTCAATCTTCGTACATTCTTCTCTACCTCCACATAACACCATAGACACTCCTCTGCGTTATCGCATCTGCCACCGCATTCCTTCGCATCTTTTCTTGTCCTGCCCGCATGGTCTACAGCCCAACTGATTCCAGCATCTTTCTAGGTCCAGTTCCCTCTTCCATTTTCTTGAGGTGTCCATACCATCTCAGTCTTATTCTGTTGTATATGTTTAGTTATTGATCCAATTCTCCAGGCTCTCTCCGTATTCCTCATCTTCTCCGCTATCTCTCAAGGAACTCCTCCATCAAGTCTTCAGCACCCTCATCCCCGCCTCCTCCACTCTTCTCATTTGTGTTGTGTTCAGTGCCCAGCATTCCGATCCGTACACTAGATGGTCTCAGTATTGTTTTGTATATCACCATTTTCACTTCTTCTAGAATAGCTGTTTCTTTCAGCACTGGGTAAATGCTAATACGTTCTGAGAGAACTTCTTTATCCTCTCGCCTATCTCCCCTCCCTGACCTCCTCTCCTCCCATCATCACTCCCAAGTATTTGAATTTATCCACCTGCTGTAGTCCTCTTCCTTCTATATTGATGTTCAGTTCTGTTCTTTCTTTAGCTATTCTCATTACCTCCGTCTTCTCCATGTTCATCTTCATCACGATTCTCCCATTTGGGTTTGGGCATTTCATCTGTTCAACACGTTTCCACTGCAGATCCACCTTCTCTCTGCTATCAAAAGCTGCATCATCTGCATATAGCAATGTCAGGCTCATTGTCCACCTATCTAAATATTTTCAATCATAATTCATCTATTCTAGATAAGTATAGGTGAGAAACACACTGCCCTATCTGACTCTAATTCACCTCAAAGCATCCATCCCCTCTCTTACTTCTCCCTTATCTTATTTCCTGGTACCACAGTATGTACTTTATATTGCTCGTTTAGTTTTTATGGTACCTTCATACTCCCTGTTAAATCAGTACTCGTGCAGCTTTCCCTATCAATTCCATCAAAAGCTTTTTCAAGTCCCACAAAAAAACGCCACACATCTGCTCCCTTTATTACATTTTATTGTTTTTTTCTATCATTATTTTTCAATGTAAGAGATTGGTTCCATTGTACTCTTTCCTACTCTGAAACGTATTGCCAGCCTGTCCAGTTTATCTTCAGCTTTGGTTCCTGAATTCAGTCCCCAAATCATTACTCTCGCGCCCATATATTGCTTACGACATTCAGTGAGATTATTCAGCCTGCCAGTAGTTATTCAAATTCTTTTTTACAGCTCCCTTTCTTAAAAATAAGGGCACCACCGATCTGTTTCACTCAGCAGGGCCATTCTCACTTCTATTCCATACCTCAATCGGCAGCACAGCAGCCATTCTTCCACTCCTTCTCTTGTCTTGCATATTTCAGCACTCAATCCATCAGTTTACCCTTTGGCTTTTTCCATTCCGCCCAGCGTTTATTGCCTCTCTTATTTTTAATAACCTTATATATATATATATATATATATATATATATACTATATATATATATATATATATAACCTTATATATATATATACCTATATATATCTATATATATATATATATAAAAATAAGTAATTACCACATATTGAAGCACGAATGTGTATATATGTATATACCCGGGTTTACATGGCACTCCTTCGGAGGAGGGGTGCCTCAGACGGTTGCGTAGCACCGTCATTTTGCTCTCCCGCCCGGTTTTTGGCCCCCATTTGCCGGGGACTCAGCCCCTTTTGATGTTTAACTTAGCGATATTTCTGACCTTGATACCGTATCAGGTCTGAAGTGACCTTTTCATAAAGGTTCAGTAAGGGTTTAGTGAGGTTAAGTCGAACTCCATACCGGGTATCTGACGCTGTTCCTCAGGTAAGGAACTGTCTAACATGGTCATGTAGGTACCTGCCTAACTTGAGCATGTAGGTATCTTTCCTAGCAGACGCATGCGGGTATCTATTCTTGCCGAACACACACACCCCACACCCCCGCACCCACACCCACACATACTCGACTTTCCACCGTCACTTATCGTCTGCTCTTAGCCGTCGCCATTGACTCAAGACTTCTGCCTTTACCTGTCCGAGCTTTGAGGTCGTAATTCAAAAATATAAACCCAAGTAGAACTCGAACACCTACCACTTTGGGAAGTACAGGGTATTTAACCCACAGGACCGTGCTAAGACCTGAGAAACAGTTAACTTTTATTTAAAGTCTATATAACATTTCAAAATTTAAATCAGATTTATATATATATATATATATATATATATATATATATATATATATATATATATATATATATATATATATATATATATATATATATACCTTCTTATATATATAATAATATATATATATATATATATATAAATATATAATGACGAAGCCGTGAAAACGCCACGTGCTCAAGTAAGGGTATGTATATGTTATAGGTTATATATATATATATATATATATATATATAT
>JABUQX010133834.1:22500-25000 GCA_015478945.1 Trachelipus rathkii
TTGATCTGTCTTTATTATTATTATTATTATTATTATTATTATTATTATTATTATTATTATTATTATTATTATTATTATTATTATTATTATTATTATTATTATTATTATTATTATTTTTATCTCTGTCCTCACATGAAAGAAACATTTCCTTCTTACCTGCTCTAAAAGGATCTTACCGATCCAGCATGTTTCATATAGAGATAGATTATAATAATAACATTGATTCTCGATTCTTGTCTATACTGGAATTACCTTTTGACCTGGTATTAGGCTTAAATCAGCCCGGGGTACAAAAAGGCTTATCCTAAATTTAGGCCTAAAGTAGTTATTTCAACACATTTTACAGAAAGAGGTCAGTTTCGTATCTGTAAGGAGTGCGCGTTGTTGTGTTTTCTCGTGTTGGATTGTCAATGTACATTGATAATAATAATAATAATAATAATAATAATAATAATAATAATAATAATAATAATAATAATAATAATAATAATAATAATAATAATAATAATAATAATAATAATTTTGTTATCCAGAATATAATAAAAAAGTCAATTATTTAATCACGTTGAAAAATAAATAGTTAATATTGGATGATTAATATAAATCTTAAGTGAATAGGTATTTTATTTTTATACTTATTACATGGCTAAAGATGATGTAAGCAGTGGGTCAATAGAGACAAACTTCGTCTGCTGGTGTACAGAAGAGTAACAGAATCACCCTGCCTACTGTTTGTTTGTGAAACACGTAAACTATGTTTTTAATAAAAATTTCATAAATTTAGTAAATGACAATGCTGACTGGAATACTAAGAGGCAAGCAAAGAGTATTGCTGAATATATGTAATAAGTACTGTTCAAATATGTTGTACCTAAAGATACAGAAAGCTTACAGCTATTACAGACCCTATTAATGATGCTCCACCAAATGTACTGTTTATTAAAACGCCAAAATGTTTTAATATGACCCATATTTATACAAATTTTTATTGATATGTTTAACGTGAATGTACAATAATTTGGGATATTCATGTGTGTGTATTGGGTGTCGTGCGTGTGTGGTGCGTGAAATGATATTGTGTGTTTCTCGGGTTGGTTGTCAGTAATGCATAAATAGCTGTAATAATAATAATAATAATAATAATAATAATAATAATAATAATAATAATAATAACTAATAATAATAACAATAAAATAATAATAATAACCAATAATAATAATAATAATCGAATTATTTAAAAAACTTTAAAATATTTTTCGGTTAACATTGGTGAGTAATGCCAGATGTGGTGGTAATTGTTGACGCAAATTAAAACCTGGGGTATTTTGGCATAAAAGATACATGTTATGACAACGAAGAAGAACATTTTGCTGACACCTTACCCGACCACAGTATTTAAAATTGATGTAACCGGCAAGTCAATAAAACAAACGTGTTATAAATGAAAGAGGCTTCATAAGTTTATTTACTGTTTACAAGTACGTAAATATATGTTTTTAACAAAACTCGTTGGCAAAAATGATGCTATGCTGGGCACTCAGGTTTCTTCTTCCGATACAGTACAGTATATCAAAAAGCAAAAAGGCAAAATATGAAAACATGTTAATAAATATATGAGTTAGTGTTGATGATGCCGTGTAATATGTGTGTGTGTGTGTGAATAATGTGTGTGTGTGTCGATGTTACTGGCTGTGTGTGGTGATGGCTAATGTGTGTGTGTCGTTAAATAACTGTTATATAGGCATGGTAAACCAACAAGCAAACAATAATAAAACTCAGCGCAAAAATAATAATATAAAAAATAATAATAATAGCAAAGTAACAATAATAATGATAATAATAAATATAAACTTGCCAGTAATAATAATAATAATAAAAATAATAATAAAAATAATAATAATAATAATAATAATAATAATAATAATAATAATAATAATAATAATAATAAAATAAAAATAATAAAATAAAAATAATAAAAATAAAAATAAAAATAATAAAATCATAATAATAATAAAAATGTTAAAAATAAAAATAAAAATAAAAAAAATAAATAATAAAAATAAAAATAAAAATAAAAATAAAAATATGATGTAAAGCTGTAAAGCAGTAAAGCAGTAAAGCAGTAAAGCAGTAAACCAATAACTCAATCCGTTTGTTTAGTAAGCAGCACCTCTATTGATTTACTGTTTTAGTGCTTTAAGGTCTGTAAAGTATATGTTTTTAAAAAAATTTCGTACAATTGTAGTAAAATAAAATGTTTATATATCAGACACTCTGGGTTTTTCTTCTTACATACAATTTTTAAAAATTTATAAATTAAAAAGTATTAAAACAAAAATAAAATAAAAGAAAAAATAATGTTAATAAATATATGATGTAAAAACAGTAAAGCAATAAAGCAGTAAAACAAAACCTTACTATTCCCTCTGTTGCTAGGCAATTGATGCTTTTGTTTTACTGTTTACTGCTTTAAGGTCTATAAAGTATATTATTTTTAATA